>VMKM01003383.1:0-38348 GCA_008360985.2 Macquaria ambigua | reverse complement strand
TGGCAAGGAAAAACTCCCTTTTAACAGGTAGAAACCTCGAGCAGAACCAGGCTCTAGGTGGGCGGTCATCTGCCTCGACCGGTTGGGTTGAAGGGGGGGGGGAGAGAGAGAGCAGGAGGAAAGTTTTCCATCAAAAATTCAAAACTACAACACTTCTGCCTTTTAACGTGGCTCAACAGATATTTGCTTCAGACGTACATTTAAGCAGGCATACAATAAATGATTAACTGTTCTGTCATTGTCATCAAAATGAACCCTTCCTACACCTGACTCGACTAACATACCACTCTCTGGGCTGTTTATAGGTAGTGGTGGAGAAATTCCAATCCTTACTTAAGTAAAAGTACTAATACCACACATTTTCATTAAGGATTAATATCCTAATTATTTTCTCGATTAATTGATTGATGTTGTTAATGTTGTTGTTAAGTTTGTAAAAATTCAGAAAATAGTGAGAAGTTCTCATAGCCCAAAGTGACACCTTCACAATGCTTGTTTTGTCCAACCAATAGTACAAAATTCAAAATGATAAAAAATCAATTAATTAAAAGGCAGCAAATCCTCACATTTGGGAGCTGGAACAATGAATGTTTTTGCATGAAAAATGACATAGATGATTATCAAAATAAATTCCAATGAATTTTCTGTCAGTCGACTAATCGACTAATCATTTTAGTACTAGTATATACTGTTGTTTTACTATTGGGTAGATAATTTATAACAAAACATCATATTCTGTAAGCTCTTTGTATGTTTTGTGTGTATAATTCTTAATTTGTAAAGTAACTATAGGCTAATTAAAGATGTCAAATAATTGCAGTGAAGTAATGTACGATATTTCCCTCTGCAATGTAGTGGAGTAGAAGTAAAATACCTCAAATTTGTACTTTAGTATAGTACTTGAGTAAAAATACTTACTTACTGTTTGAAGGTATACACTATGTGCTACAGATCACAGGAAAAACATGGCTGCTGTTCCAGAAACATTACATTTTCCCTAAACTATCCACCAAAACTAGCTTTGGAATTACGTTGAAGAGAGAAATAGACCCTGCAGGTGTTAATTTATGCTGCATTTTATACATATTAACACCTCAACCCATTCCCCAAACATAACATTTGGGTGATTTTGATATTTTAAGCTTTAACATCAGAGGAATAGTCCTATAAGATGCTTTCATAATCTCTGAATTCCCACTGTATCAAAAGAATAACAACCACATCATCCATGTTGAAGAAGTGGCCCAGTGTTGGATCTGTTTCTTTCACAGAGAGCCCCACTGGCTAACAGCATGTTTCACACATGTTCTTCACACTCAACTCATCCAATAAATCTGTGCAGCAATGGTAGACATTTGGAAAATCTGGCACCTTCTCTGTCTATGAAAGCTGCACTCCATATTTAACTGCCCTCAAAACAAGATAGGAGGTCTTTATTGTTCATACCAATTCCTTTCATTGGTTAGAATTCCCACTTCTTCACATACAAGTCTATTTCATGGGTTTTTTCAGCCAAAACCTTAACATTGTGATAGCAGATGGGTAAATAGTAAAGATGGATGATGCTGTCACGCCTACACCTCATCAATATGAGGCTACAATGGAAACACTATGTACAGATTTTAACACTGTAGGTGACTTAAAGTAGGTGACTTTTGCCTGTTTTCGACCTTGAATAAACTTTAACTTTTTATTTTACCTGCCTGGTCTCTGAGTCATGCGTTTGGGTTCAGACCTGTTTTTACTGAGTAGTGCAATATGCTGCATATTCCTAAATACATTTGTGTTTAATCTAATTACCACTGTTGTGGCAAACAGAAAACCTGTTGTGTCTAGTTAGGGTGAGATGAATAGCAATTAAATACTCAAACATAATATCTGTCTTTGTCTCTTATTCCAAAGGATTATTTATTGTTTGCAAACAAGAGCCTCCATGTACGCCTAGGCAAGACACCTAGGCACGAGACTGAAGAGAAATTGGTTACATTGCAGTTTATACTTGAATGCAGTTGATATACAGATTGGATACTTCTAGACAGACACACAGGGAGGTGTCACACAGACACAGAGAGAAGCCGAATACTCCTTGAGGCGTTTATCCTTATACTTCATTATGTTTTGGCAGCTACAAGCACATGAGCATTTTAACAAAACAATTCCCATAACACCACACAGCACCAGGTAATATACAACCATAAGAACTGTACACAATGCATAAAGAGTGGGATGAACTAGGAGGTAAATAAGGGCCCACCACCTCATTTTTACCCTGGGGTGCCTAAAGAGGTTAACCTGGCCATGTGTTTGAAAATAACTGCAAAAATAGCAGTGAGCAGCAACCCCAAATCCAGTCTTAAACCAACAGATGACATCACAGATGCTCCACTTTTTTTACAGTTAGTATTTCTCTTCTGTTGTCGAAAAAACACAGCAGTTTTCTTCAGGCTGAGTAAGATGGAGGAAGGATCTGTGTGCTGTGTGTGCAGGAGTGAGTGAGTGAGTGAGGCAGACACTGAGACAGAGGGAGGGAGAGAGACAAACATCCATATTAATAACCCATTTCTTGTTCTTGTTATGTGGCAGGACATTTGACATGTAACAGTTAAATAGTTCATGATTTTCACATTAAGTTTTGTTTAAAAATGAATAAAAACAATTAATAAGTAAGTTACATGTTTTTATGGCCCCGAAAAGGCCTGCCCCAGCCCCTGCTTCTTTCCCACGATTAAGTAAATTATGGAAATAGAAGTGTACCCTCCATCATGTCATTATGCTGAATAAAAATAGTATCTTTGGTTTCTGAACTGTTCAAAATAAACTGAGAGAGCAAAAGAGAAAGAGGACAGAGTCAGAGACAGCGTTTTATGGCCTCTCTGACAGGGCTCACTGCAGAGGGAATAGCTTTGATGAAGAGCAGGAACACCCTTTATCCAGTAAGGCTACTTACAGAGAGCTTTCTGAGGAACTGGACATGCTTAATACACATTATCTCTCTCATTTATCACCAAAGAGCTGGTGAAATGACAAGAGCCGGGCCTCCGAACCTTCCCAGAAGGAGAAGAAAAGTCTCACAGGAAGATGGAGAAGTTCTTTTATTGAATTTAGTGCCTGAAAAACTGCCTGCATCTCGTTGTAGCCGTCTAATTATGACAGCTTGTCAAGAGCCCAAATGAAAACATGCAGAGTGTATTATAAAATCACTTAGTCTTCATTTGAAATGCTTTTAGAGCTAAACAGGCAGATGTGCATAGCAACGATTGGCTTTAATAACACTGGAATGAGTCTTTGTGTTCACTGGGATCACAGACTGAACATTTACCCACTAAGAGATTTCCATCTTCTGCATGACTTCAGTGGGACCTACCAGTACTACAGCTAATCACAATCAGAACATGGCTCTGACTCTTCTGGCCTCTTGTCTTCTTGTTATTTTTAAATATATCGGTGGTCAAAGTTTGAACTGAAACATGAAAGTAGGTCTTTTTGAAAATGTATTACCATTTCTTCTTCACATTTTTAGTTAATGTGCACATGTAGGCTATACACAATAAAGCTGTAAGCTGTAAGAAAAATTAAAGCATTGGTTGTTTGGTTAACATGGCATGCATTTCAGATAAACCAGCGCCAATGGCTGTGTTTTATATCACAGACTCTCAACTGTTATCATTTTCATTCTACAACTGTTATTGTGTCACTCATAACCTGATTTTTTTAGGCAAGAAATTTACCATTTAGATTCTGAAAACGTGATTTATCAAAATAATGGCCACTTGAAAATTTGCCTATGTTTTCAGAGATGTTAGGACCCGCTAGCTGAGGGAGACCAGCCAGTCAGCATCCATAGTCTTATCTTATGGAGTGAAAATAGTCTCAATAATATTTGCAAATGTGTATTACATGATCTGCAACTGAAAAATAAGATTTGTAACTGAAAAACAAGATTTGTAAACGTAAACAATGATTTGTGCGTAATTTCGGGTACTCATAAATGTGTGTTCCAATCCACGTGCTTTCTAGGGTACCATCCAGTGACCCAAAGATGTAACCACAATAAATTTGAAGTGTCTCAGAATTTGCAAACAATAGATACGGGTGGGGGGCTGAATTGTGGCAGTATAAATGTATATGCCTACATAAAAGTATCACTTGTAAACAATTAAGCATTCTAAGTGCTCTCGTAGTTTGTTATCATGGATGTTATAGCATACATTATGGGTTGTCTATCACTAGTGCAATTCTGATGTTCGCATTGCGATGTGTTCATCTTAACCTGAAACCTTAAATATAGGATTGCTTTTTTGTGAGACGTTGCTCCTCTTGTGATGTTCTGGTCTTTGTTGAGTGGTAGAAAGTGTATAAACACTCATTTTGTCGGAAGGAAGAGCGCAGATGTAAAACTAAGAGGCAGTTCGAACTAAATGGAAATAATCGGCACTGAACTGAGAGAGACTGTGCGTTCATATTGGCTAAGCTACAAGAGCAGATGTGTGTGCACGTCCTGATTCAGTGGTGGAAAATCCTGAAACTTGTGATAAATTTCCAACACCTCCTTTGCCTACAGCGGCGTATAGTACAAAACAACACGTCCCAGCTCCACACACAGCTTCAGGCTCATTATGTTCAATGCCATGGCGCTCGTAACGACGAGTGGCAAAGAGGCATGATGACAAACAGTGGGGAATAACTTTTGATGGGGGACAGTGGCGTGTGTGTGGTGTACTAGCCTCTCTTCCCGCTGCTGGACGGCGTTGCAGCCGCCTCTGAAGCCTGGGGCGCTCTGCTCAGTGGCCGCGAAGCGCTGGAAGGGCGTCTTTGAGAAAACAGGTCGCAGCGGGAGGGACCGCGGTCTCGGTGAGGCTCACGCCATGGAGAGCGAGCCCTACAAGGAATACGGTTTTGCAGGGGAACCGGCTCCTTCTGCTGCCTGTTGAAGTTGTGGGTTTGGTGGGAGGGGCTTAGCGGAGTGATACGAGGCAGCAGAGAGAGAGGCGGAAGGTTTTGCCTAGGTTGCACAGATTTTGCCTACCCCAGCTTTAATATAGTCTCAAAATCCAGAAAGCGAAAGTAACCTGATCTGTGCGTAACAGGCGATCTGGCAAACAATTTTGAGACATTTATATGCGCAGGAAGCTTTTTGAAAGCGAAAAGGATCAGATCTGAGAAGTTGAAGTAAAAAATCTGTAAGTAAAATATTTTCAAATTGCTTGGTATTTGTATGTGGATTGGAACACACATTTATGAGTACCCGAAATTACGCACAAATCATTGTTTACGTTTACAAATCTTGTTTTTCATTTACAAATCTTATTTTTTAGTTGCAGATATAAGATAAGATATATAAATATTATTGAGACTATTTTCACTCCATATTATCCCAGCAGCCCTTTGGTAATTTACTAGTGGCACTGATGCCTCTGTAGCATTTTAAACATAAGATATAATAACTTTTGAAAGATAAACTTTGGTCGAAATCAAATATTTAATATTTTAAGATTAATATTTGGTATTTTTGAAAGCTCCAGAACAGCTACGAAATGGACGTTGAGGTGTTCTGTCAACTGCTGTTTCCAAGGTCAAGAATGAACTTTGAAATTCAGTTTGGATGAAAAGTTTTTTAAGTGCCCTGATAAGATGAACATTTGAGTGTCTACAACTCCAGCTGCTGATGAAGATCATGTGATACCATTGAAAGCTTCAAAACAGCTACTAAATGAACCTTGAGGTCAACTATTCTTTGTTGACGTGAAATTGGTTTGTCTGAAGGTAAATTTAAGGTTTGTGGTTTTATTGGACAGTTAATGTTGTACAACAGTTCTGCCTTGGTCGAATTTTGGCTCCTTATATGTCCAGATCTCACCACACTTAAATAATAAATAATAAATATATGTAAATGAAAATGAACATAGGCAGTGTTTTGTATGATATTTGATTTATTGTATATATACAGACAGTGATGATCTGCTGACCACATCTCATAGTCAATGCAGTTGAGAGATAGTAGGTAGACCTTTGAGTTGAGATTATTTTGTCACACAACAGGTGAAAACAGTTTGTCCTTCCAAGAAGGACGCAGTATGCTTAAACACAAGAACACAAGATAGAACTGGGGGTATTGAGAGAGGCAGAGTGTGACATTGTTTTAGTGCCTCTCAGGAAGGAGATTGGGGTGGATGGTTGGACATACAGGTGTGTGACTTTGTGATTTTGATAACCCTAACCCATCATCCTGTCTCCTACCAACAGTTCACTTTGGATTTTAGCCATGACACAATCTTTCCCTAACTTTAACATAAAAATCAATAAAGTTAAATAGGTCTTTGAATGGAATCCAGGGATCCCAGAGGGAGTTCCAGATGTCCTTCAGGTTCAGTTAGACAATGCATCTCCACTATTATCTGTTATCTCCCATAGTGTAGAACAGTGGTGCTCAATCTCTTTGACTGGTGACCCCTTAAAATAGAGCAATGTGTACACATGACCCCTCATCACAGGTTATGGCCTCAGCATAGATACTGTGAGGTATGAGCAGATTACGAAGATTATTTTTCCTTTTCAGATTGATTCATTTGAAGGAGTTTTAGAGGCCTGGTGATGTGAAATTGTCTAGTATTTCACAAGAAAGTGTGTGAAAGAATCTTACTTTTTTTTATGGAATTATATCTGACAAATGTTTAAATAGTGTTCTGTGAGATGACTATGTGCTGCTGTGGATGGCATACAGTAATTGAAAGTAGAGGCAGCTCTGACAGAGTAATAACAGCACTAGCTAGTGGACAGATCTGTAAATACATGGATGGGCACACAATGGAAAAATTCACCCAGATGAGTTGCTTCCTGGCAAGTAGCCAAACAAAACTGATTGCATATTTTATAATAGGCTCTGTGTTTGAGAAGGATTTGTGCATGTGCTGTGACAAGGTGAGGGAATGTTAAAAATCTGAAAGTGGCTCTTTATTACAGTATAGCTTTAAAGCAAACATGTTGGTTTGCCAGATGCTGAGCATATTTTTCTTTTCAAGTAGCTGCTAAGATAATCTGGTTAAAAAGACAGATCTATGTGACTGCGTAACAGATTCTATTTTCTAAAGTTAACGTGGTTGGAAAATGCCATACATATCATGTAACATGATCCCATGACAGACATCAGTATTGTGTTGTGCAGGTATATTTCATTATTTCCCCATACATTTCAGATTTGGCAGAGAAGCAATAGTGATGCCACAAAGAAGAAAGCCCAACTGTTGGTATAAGGATAGCATCACATTTTTTCAAGTCTTTCTTGAAACAATCCTGACATGCCCATATGTACATTAAAAGGGTTACTGCTGGCTGTAATCACCCCTTCTGTCCATACTGCAAAGAGATCTCATCTTTCATTTTACATTTTCTCATTTCAGTTTCCGTTTAAATTTTGGATTAGTCAACATCATATGAATAAACAAACATAAACAAACAAACAAACACTTCAATACAAACAGTACAACCATGTTAAATAAAGATACATATAAGAAAAAAAATCAGCACATAAACACATCATCGCGTAATATTATATACTGTATCCTGTATATCCTTAACTATGTAGAATGTTAAATAAAATAAAATAATAGTCTTCCTCTCCTTACATGTTACAGGCACCTATTTCCATCTTTTATATAGTTCAAAAAATGATCCCAAACCTGGTAAAATGTTCCTTTCTTGTCATTTAACCTAGCTATCAACAATTCAAAAGAAGTATTATCAGTCATCAGCTTAACCCAGTCAGTAAATTCTGGTCGAGTCTGACTCTTCCAGTGGTGAAGAATAATTCTAGCTACAGTGATGAAGCATGACAGTGCTAAACCAAATTCTGCTTTAGATATTCCTGGTGGTAGCTCTGATCTATCTCCCAGTAGACAAAGTTGGGGAGATTCTGGTAAGGATTTAGGTGAAAGCCATTCACCCAATTTTCCAATAACCTCTTTCCAGAAAGGAAAAACCAAAGAACATTCCCACAATGAGTGTAAGAAGGTACCTGCCTCTACGTTTCATTTCCAACACAAGTTGTTCTGGATCCAGCCCATTTTATGAAGTCTTACTGGTGTATAATAGTACCTGTGAATGATCTTATAATGTGTAAATTTACCTCGGACATTCCTAATTCCTGTATTTGTTACTATGTCTTTCCATGCATCTACTTCAATGTTACAATTTAGATCTTTTTGAGAAATTAGTCTTAAATGGCTGAGTAAGAAGATCTAGGAAACTCAAAAAATAATTTTACCATATTTCCCCCTCACATGGTTTGATACATATTGCTCCAATGCCACTTCTTAACTGGAGGTACCTCCAAAAATCCCCCTTCTTTTTCAGTCCAAAATGTTCACTAATCTCTTGAAATGACAAAAACACCCTGTCCTTATAAAGGTCCCCAATCTTATTCAAATTCCCCTCCAGCCAAGATTTCCACAAACAAGGTTTCTTTCCTATTTTAATAGATGGATTATTCGAAATAGAGGAGCACTCTTGTCTGTATTGGGATATCCCAAGTATCTTATGTAACTTCGCCCACACTTCTTTGGAGTCCTGCAAGATTGGATTACTCTCCCTACCAATCAGACTACCCATGGCATTCTGTGACAAGGTCTCGATTGGTTCGAATGGGGCTGTGATTTCCTCCTCTATTTGTGTCCATCCAAGGTGTGAACCACAGCTGGCCCAATGTTTGGCTAGCTTTGCCATTTCAAATGCAGTATTATAAAGTTCTGGACAAGGCTAGGCCTCCTTTACTTCTTGGATCATAAAGCTTTTGCATACTGATTCTAGATTTCTTTCCATTCCATAAATAGTCCTTAATTATCTGATTATACTGCTTGAAAAGTCCTATAGAAATTGTCACTTGTATCATCATTGATATGTAGTTAAACTTAGGAGCAACTACCATTTTAATGGTATACATTTTTCCACTAAGGGTAAGATTGATTGATTTCCATTTCTCTAGGTTATTCTTTATTTTCTGAAGCAGTGGAGACAAATTAAGTTGTATTATATTGTTCATATCAGCACTTAGTCTTATCCCAAGATACTTAATTCCTGATGGTATCCATTTGAATTGGAATGCACTGCTGCTGCATGACACATCCTGGACACTGCCATAACCTCAGACTTGAGCCAATTAATTTTATAGCAGGACAACAGTGAGAACTTGTCAGTTGTGTCCAGAAGAATAGGGTCTGAGGATAGCCAAAGAATGTCATCCGCATACAAAAATAATTCATGTTCTCTGCCCCCTGCCTTCACTCCTTTAATTCCTGCCTCCGCCCTTACTGCTATTGCAAGGGGTTCTGGAAATAAAGTGAACAATAAAGGTGAAAGCAGATCTCCTTGCTTCAACCCCCGTGAAAGCTGAAAAATGGACGAAAAATGTCCATTGGTGAGGACTGATGCTCTCGGCTCTGTATAGATCACTTTAATCCAGTTGATAAATCCCGACCCAAAACCAAAAGCTTTCAAGACATGTATTTTAAAAAAAAAAACACTCTACCCTATCAAATGCCTTCTCCGCTGTGGTTTCTTGACTACTCATCCATGTAAGATGGAGCATCTGTCTGAGTTTGTCTGAGGATGACCCCCCTTCACAAACCCTACCTGGTCTTCATGAATAATATCTAATATAATATTCTCAAGCCTCATTGCCAGGACTTTAGTCAATGTGGATTGTAAAGTTCTTACTAAACTGCCAGGACAAAAAATACCTGGATCCAATGGATCCTTATCCTTTTTGAGGATCACTGATATTACAGCCTCATTAAATGTATTTGGAAGCTGTCCCTGACTCTGAGTAAACTTCAGTTAAAATAGGTGCCAGTGTATGTATATGTTTTTTATAATACTGCATGGGAAGCTATCTAATCCTGGAGATTTTCCGGGTTTCATGCATTGAATAGCTGCACTGATTCCATAATGGGGGCATCTAACTTCTCCACTTGATCTGAAGATATCTTGCTAAGTTTGATTTTAGAAAAAAAAATGCATTCAGTTTGTCAGGGTCTGAATCTATCTCTGAAGTATAGAGTTTTGAATAGAAGATTTGAAACACCTGATTGATATCCTTTATATTAGTGATTACCTTTCCGTTTTCATTTTCATTACCAGGAATTACATAACCAGCCTCTTTTTGTTTGAGCAGTCTGGCCAATAGTTTGCCTGATTTTTTCCCATTTTCATAAAATCGTACCACTTATGATCACTTTAGATGCCTCCCAAACTGTACCTATTTTCTCTGTGGATCTGACGTTAACTTCGAAAAAGCTCTTAAGGTCCTGAGACAGTAGTTGGTTATAAACTGGGTCTTGTAACAGAGAGGTATTGAGTCTCCACCTATTTCTTTTGATAGACTCTGTTTCTGCTGCTAGATAAAGTTCCACTGTTGTATGATATGTGAGAGCAATAACACCAATCTTGCATTTGACAATAGATTCAATCATACATTTAGATAATAAAAAAACAATCTATTCTTGAGTGGGATTTGTGTTTGAGAGTAAAAAGTGTACTCCTTTTCTCTAGGATTAATTATCTCCAAATGCTTACTAAACCTAGATCTTTCATGAGTAGCTGTATTGCCAGTCTATCCTTAGGTATACTTTTATTATTAGGTTGTTCTATCTAGGACACTATCCTGAATTTGGGTAAAGTCTCCATCCATAACTGTATTCCCATACATAATGCCCCCTGTGTGTGACGGCCCAAACACGGAGTAAGACCCAAGCGCAGGAACCACACAGGCGATGAAGGTACAATTTAAAGAGAGTCCTTTACTGGCAGATCCAAAGTCATACACGGGTAGAGCAATAAACAGGGCAGAGGTACAGACAGGGAGTAGGCAAGGGTGAGTCCAAAAACCAGTCACAAGGTTCAAAACACAAGAGGCAGGCAACCAAATCCAGAGGGCAAAGGCAAAGGCGAAAACCGAAGGTAACATGCAAAGGGTCAAAAACACACAGGAGCTCAAAAACGGCATAGGTACGCTGGAGAGCTTGATACTAGGAAACAAGACAATCTGGCAAAGGACAAAGGGAAGAGGACTGGTATATATACACACAGGGAGCTGATTGGTCATGAGGCACAGGTGACTGGGGAAAATAGGCGGGAAAAAGAACAAAGACAGGAAGTAAAATGAAAACCACACACAGGACTTGTCAAAATAAAACAGGAAATGCTTAAGAGTCTGATTGATGTGTGACACTGTGTAATTTATTCACTTTATGTGAGAAATTTGCATCTGCTGACACGCATGTCAATGGGATTTGCAGCCCAAGAAATTACTGCATGATTTTCCAAATATTTACCCAAAATAATTGGATCTTTGGACAGATCCAAAAAAAAATGTCGATTTTAGCTATATGTTCAATTTAATAATGAAAATAATAAAAAAATGATTTTTCCAACTGAATTCACACCAATACGTAGAACAAGTAGAAAAAATGATTTCACATATGTTTTCATCATTTAATTTTTCCCCATCTCCCTTAATAAAGTATGTGGCAGTTTCTTTACTCTTTGCAATTCCCTGATAAAGTTTTGAAATTACTGATTCAGAGCCACCAGTGTATGCCTGTACGGTTAATTGTATTATTCTATTAGGTCCCATATTTGCCTAATTTTTCCCAATTCCTTTAGGAAATATTTGCCTAACTGTAACTATCTAAAAAAGTTGTGCAATTTGGTTAAAAGTCTGTATTATATACAACCCATTTAAGTTATTTTTCCATTGTTCACAAATGTAATTGTTTTATAACATCAAACCAGATGTGCCAGGTAAACAAGATGAAGGGCCTCAAGTGGTCCTGAAAAATTACCACTAATTTGTGATTCCTAATCTTTGCTTTTACTAGGATACCTTTGCATACTCTCTCTGTCTCCTTCCATTTTGCCTCATATCCACTGTCACACCAAAAAATTATAGTTTTTAATTGGGCACAATGCTAATAATCCCTAAAATTAGAGAGAGACATACCACCTCCCTCCTTACTGATGATTAATGTACTACTGTACTAATGTACTCTTTAATTTTCTTGTTTACAGTTTCATAGTTTTTTTATATAAGTCACTAGGACAATGTGTTAACCAAACCCCTAAGTATTTGATTACTTTTTGAGACCAGTCAATGGGGGGGTCTTTACTTAAGCTCAGGCGATGGCTCAAGCGATGGATTGCAATTATATGTTAATATTTGTGATTTTTGTATATTGAGCTTATAGCCTGAATATGTGCCAAATATGTCAAGGAGATCTAATAGGATAGGGAGGCAGACACCTGGGTTACCAGCATTCCATTATCTTGATTCTTGCTGTAGGGCTGCATATTGTTTTAATACTGTTAATTGATATTTCAGCAAAGCCAAATCGCTCTAAAACCAAAGTATTCCCATCTAACACAGTCAAAAGCTTTCTCAGCATCTAGACTGAATAACACAGCATTCATTTTAGGTTTTCTGATGCTTTGCATTATATGAAGAGAGCATCTAATATTATCTTGTATTTGGCGACCCCAGACAAAACTGGTTTGGTCACTGTCAATTAATTCAGTATTTAATTGTTAAGGCTCTTCCTTCTTAAAAAAAGAGCTCAAAAGAAGGCTGGACCCAAGCGCCAAACACAGACAGACCAGGTAGATTTAGCAGGGGTTTATTTCAAGGGATGTGTATCTGGGCTCAGGCAGGCTGCAACCAGGAGAGTTTTCCACAGGACAACAGGACACAGTTCTGGGCGTGGGCGAGTCGCAGGGAAGCTGGCAGTAGAGCTGGAGTAGATGATCCTGAGCAGAAGAAAAGCAGTTAGACAGGGTGGGAATCAAATGACACTAAGAAAACAGGACGTAACTTAGAGTGGCCAGGAGTATACTACCAAATGGGTTAGACAACAATCTGGCAGAGATGGACTGGTTTGCTGGAGTTCTTAAGCTGTGGAGTTGATGAGCTGATGGAGAACAGGTGCGTGATTGCTTCTGCGCTGGAGAGCAGTGATTGGTGGAATTGAGACCAGAGCCGGCAACTGAGCAGAGGGAAATAGGAAGAACCCGCCCACAGACAAACACAGACTGACATGACAGACCTGACAGACAGGAGGAGACAATGGAAACACCAGGGAAGGGGAACACACAGGGAAAACACTAGGAAACACTAGAGGTGGAGGGAGCATCCATGACATTAATAGTATTTAATTCAATATAGGAGTCCAGTTCAGCTTTGGTTAATTATTGCTATTGACTGATATGAAAAAAAATGTCATGATAACATTTTTGGCCATATCGCCCAGCCCTAGTTACAACAACTTCCTGTTTCATTGCGAAATGCGCAAAATGGCCACACCATTCATGTGCCTTTCAACGAAAACTCAAGCTTTTAACAACTTTTCATCACAAAGGTCTTCAGATTGCACTGCCCAAATTTGAAATTTGTCGATCTGATTAATTCTCTAGGAGGAGTTTGTTAAAGTACAGCGCCTGCAAATGGCAAAAAACACCCTAAAAGTGCACAGTAAATTCAAAATGGCTGACTTCCTGTTGGGTTTTGGGTATGGCTCCATTATTTTATATAATTATTTTATCCTTATCAAATTTTCCTTAAAAAATACAAAGACAATTTAACAACTTATATTACTTACATCATAAATAGGTCACTGGAGGGGGGTATATTTCCCAGTATTCTGAAACTGCTAAACTGCTATTGTAACTCCAGCATTCAAAACAGGTGATAGACATGAGGTTAGCAGTTGCAGACCTATCTGTATACTCCCTGTTGTTTCAAAAGTTTCTGAAAAAGCAATTACTGCAGTTGGTAAAACATCTGAAAAAAGATGATCTCCTGCATCCCATGCAATTTGGATTTAGAGTGAACCAAGCTACTGAAACTGCATGTTGCTATTTCTTTGAAGTCATCAAGGCTAATTTAGATCAAGGAGAGGTAGTGGGAGCAGTGTTTCTTGACCTATGTAAGGCGTAGCCATTCAATACTTCTTACTAAGCTGCAAAAGCTGCACAAAAGCAGTTAAAAAGTCCAACTGCAAGAAAGATGCCACTTCACTGATAGCGTTTTTTTCTGTCTACTTTAGTCTACACTTTGCTTTTAGGGGAAAGGTATATAACCAAATAACATCAAAATAGCTGTGGATATGTAGTAAAGTAGTGGCAATGTAATTGAGAGTACCAGAGAGGTTGGCTATGAAAACATCTTTCGTCATATCATGTGCTACAACTACTGCTGTGTCACTCACTAAATGCTGATTTATTTTAAATTGTTGCTTTTGAACTCAGATCAAAGCAGCCATTAAGTGTCTGTACTGGTTCAGTAAACCTCTAGTCAGAGATGTTGACTTTCTGCCACTGAAACTCAAACATGAAGCCAGTGAAGTGTGAGTGTTGCTTGCCCATCCATGCCCCGCTGACACCTTCCCATTATGACCACCAGTGAGTCAACTGGGAATAAGTCCCTCAAAGAGTGACACTGAAAAGGGATTTCTCAAGCAGGGTTAAAGAGGCCAACACATCAAGGAGCCAGGGTGTGTGTCGGGCTCTTCAGAGGCCATACATCACTGATGCTGACAGTGGGTAGAATGGGCTGTAGACACACTTGGAGTCATTCACCCTGCCAGTGCTTGAGTACCTGCGGTCCACATTTGTCCCCTCTATGCCCGCACCTCCCTTTCTTCTGAACAGACATGACAGCATAACAAACACAGCCAGAGGATGCTGCTCACCACATCTGTCATGGTGGAAAACTGAAGAAGCAATTACTAATTTCATAAATAATATCAAATGTGGTAACAAACAAGGCAGCTGGCACCCAAAAAACTTTGATTGAGCACAACCACTTTCTAGTGTTTCATGGGAAGCCCTTTACATTACCTTGTTTTAGTGAGGTCACTTTCTCTGGCCAAAGGAGTTAAAAAGATCTGGAAGTTATTTTTAAGCCATATTGCCTAGCTCTAGCACACACAACTTCGCCATCTACCTTGATCTTGGCATCTTGGTCTTGAACATTCACACCTGTACTGTGGGCCTGGGCAAGTTTCCTGTCCGGTCACTTCACATGTGACACAGACATGATGTTTTCTAACCATGAATAGCAAAGAGCTACATTAGATTGCACTTTTTCAGTTTGCTTCTTAATCACACAGACATGTGGTACAAACCTGGATTCCAAGGCATGCAACCAACATGATTCTGGCGCCATGGCAGCTCTATGGAGCCAATGTTGGCATCAAGGAACCAGACCTAACAATGAGAAGACAAACAAAAATCAGAAGGTTGATTGGTTCTGGGGAGATGCTTTATGCCCAAATAGGATGACAATGTGGGTCCACTGGTTTTGTCTGTCTTTCCAACAGTTTGCTCCAGGCAAGATATCTTAACAACTACTGGCTAGACTTCCTGGAAATGTGGTCTGGACAGAAGAGGAGTCCTAATGATTTTGGCAAATCACCTAAAAATAAGTTATTAGGTGATAAGAATAGGTAAAGGCTGGATTTTATTAATTTTTATTTTTATTTATTTATTAATCAATGCAGCGACGTATCCATCCCTCTGATGTAATTTCAGTTGACAAGGATGCTGTGGTAGCGGTTGCTTGGGGCAATTAGTGTTTTTCACATTGATAAAAGAATAATTATGTCCATTTAAGTATTTCTGACTTACAACTGAAGCTGAAAAGCTGCATCTGTCATAAGCATGCTCGTCTATTTTCAATGGATGTAGCTAGGTAGCTGGTTATGTAGGAAGATAGTCCCAATTCTAAATCTTGCCTGCTAAGCTCTGATTGGTTGATTGTTTCTATACCCAACAGCCATCCGTGAGTGTAACAGTAGATCTATTTGAATCACTGAACAAATCGATGGGTGGAAATTCAGAGGTCTGGAACCAGGCCACAGGGAATGCCTGGCTTGGGCTTATGGGTCTTCAACCCTGAATGTTTTTTGCAAAGTTCCGAATCTTTCCTGTTTATCATGCATGGCATTTTTTTTACTAAACCCAGATCACAGCTACATAGGAACCAATGTGTTACATAAGGGAAGCACTAATGGAACGGAAAACAGAGCCCCACCCCCTCCCCCATGTAGTCTTTTTCCTCAGCCCTTGTCGGTGGAGCACACGCTGGAAGAGTTTTCCATGGATATATTAAGGAGAACAGAGTTTCCAGTCACCCGCTCTCATACCCTGACAGTCGGAGTCTTGGACAATGTACAGTCCAGTTATAAACCACTTCCTGCCACTTAGGGTAGGGCTCCAAGAGGCTTTTTTAAAAGTCTGGACATGATACATATGCCTACCAAATTTCGTATGTCTAGGTGAAACGTGCCATCAACTAACACACTCAGTATACAGGGATAACTGAGGGAGTACTTTAGTTTAAGTTACCAAAGTCTCTTTTTCACCAGGTCGAAGGACCGACGTCTCTTCGTCAGGTCAGCGCTATAATCTGGGTATATGAAGATGCTGTTCCCCGTTGTAGATCAGCTCTTTCTTTTCGCGAGCAAGTCGAAGCATCTTTACCTTATCCTATGTGCCTCAGACTGGATCTGTGGAAGTTGTCTTGCGCCAGAAGCTGTGGACTCAAACGGGCCATAAACCCAAGCATGTCACGGCCTTCTGCGGATTCGGGCACTCTGACAAAGCGGAGATTTCCAGACCTACTGCGGTTCTCCAGGTCCTCAAAATTCAATGGCTTTAAAATTTCAAAATCTGGTGAGACAGATTTACTTAGGCAAGAAAATGCAATAAAACTGTATTTATCAATAAAGTATCCACCATCTGACAAAATAATACTACCAGGACTGTTTTTACTGATTCACAGCACTATATAATAAAAATATAATTTAATGAAATGACGAATTACTTTGTAAAAGTCCATAGAATTGTGAGTATTTTATTTGGTTCTTAGGGTTACTAGGATCTAGATTATGTCCGTTATTGCATGTGGGTCCGATGGGACAGGAAAGTTTGACCATTTTGAAAAATGGCTGCCACAAGGGTGCAAGTTTGTGATGGCCCAATATCCAGTTTTGTTCCTAAAATATGTATCAACACATCTGGCAAGTTTGGTGCTTTTATCACAAAATGAACAATTGTTACGATCTGCTGAGCTATGCGACCCCACTATATTGATAAACTGGCACTAACTTGGCTGCTCTCCCTTTTGTTACGTGACGTCCAATTTGTCTTTTTTGAAGCAGAAGTAAAACTCTCTTACAAAAATGACTCCAGAAGTTACTGTAGTGTGTATATATGTATATTTTTTTGAAAATCTAGTTTCTACATCATTTTCCTACACATTGATTCACTGGGGTCTCCAACCTGCAAGTTGCTCTTTAAATTCCACCCAAATGCCAGATTGTTGCTCAGTATGCCATTCTGTACCCTGTAATAACAGAATATGTACCCAGTAGTTTAAAAATAACTACAGTATAAATTATTTTTAAGATTGTTACTGTGAAGGAATTTTCCTTCTTTAGGCTAAAGGTAATAGGACACAGTGATTCCCCAGGTCACATTTGGGTCATTTGTAAACCTAAAAGCATTAGGTCATATACTGTCTCTTTCAGAGCAATAGTTCAGCGTTCTGTCTCTGTGGATAACTGGTCAGGGAGCAGCTGTACTGGCAGGGATGGTTTTGTATCCGAGGAGACCAAGGTCATGGGAGATAGACAGCGCTATGCGCCAGACTCCACATTGATATACTGGCTCCTCTTTGTGTCCTCCAAGGCATGCAGTGACGGTGGCTTAAAGTAGCATACAACATGACTTTCATTAACTTAAGTAAGCATAGTTTATTGTTTAGAATCCAATACCCAATGGAATCTTCACACATCTCTAGCTGCACAGAGTTAAATACTCCTCGCCAGGAAGTAACTTTCAGAATTGGGTGGCAATACACAGTGTTCATGTGTACTGCTGATCAAGTTCTCCTTGATGAAGCTTCAATAAATGCTTCTGCGTAAGACATCCAGGTCTCCTGAAATGTCTTCACTCACGAGTCAACCAGCTTTCTGATTTCCATCACAGTTACCCCCTTTATTCTGTAACTTCACATCTTGTTCCCCTGTACTTACATGTATTTGTCAGTACGTTCTGTACTGGTAATTCGTACAAACATTTACACTGTGAATTGGGAAGAATTACGTATGTTGCGGGCTGGAATCTAAAGTGTTACCAATTTTTCCCAAGGTTTTTTGGACCATTTCGGTGAGAAAGTGATGTCATGAACAATAAATTAATATGATGTCAATGTGTTATACTGTAGAGGTAAAAGTATCTGCAGCATGTCCTTCCCCCTGTGTTTGAAATATTGAGCATTAACACCAGTCCCCTCCTCTCTGATTTGATTAATTGTCCTGTGGATCATTTTATTCTCATTGTGTTGTGAGCTCAAAATAGCCCATAGCCGCTCGCTCAGGGCAACGTTGACAAATTGGCCCTCACAGCGAGGCATCTGGTGTGGTCAGAAAGCTTGTTGGGCTGCAGTGGGCTCCGGGTACAGCTGCCTATGTGATTCGCATAGTTTGCTGTGGATTTATGAGGTGTGATATAAAAATAAGAACACCACATAATGTATTCCTCAACTGTGTTTTTTTTTTTTTTTTTGGATGGCGCAAACCACATGCCCTAACTGTTTCTAATTAGAAGGATTTGTACAATACAGTCTCTGAGGAGGAGCTTTCTTTTAAATTACTCCTATTTTCTTAGTTTGGAAACAGTGGAACAGCTTTCTCATATGGACAAAGTTGTCCCCTGCTGAAGTACATTTCTTCCCTTTGTGCCTTTTATCAAAATCAGACACATAGCAGAAGAACTCACAATGCTTTTGCTCGCTCACTGAATAGATGCATTTTATTTAGTGTTTACATTACAAGGCACTGCAGCTCTGATAAGCCAGTGTACTCTGCAAACACACAGGGATGATAACATGGCTTAATGTTAATTTCATTCTCACACAATCATTTCTATACTCAATTAAAATCACTTGCAGGGTCAGTGCAAACAGTAACCACCTGATAACTGCAAGACACAAGCGGCCATACGGTGAGCGCAGATTCTTGAGCCTGTGTGTCACCAGCAGAGGGGTGCAGGCTTTCAGACTCACATTGTGTACACAGTCCCATATTTCAAACAGTGGCTCACAGAAAGAATTTCTTGTCAAAACACAAGGGTTTTGGAGAAGGAAACTGCCGGATGTTCCACAAGTGTCTTCCTTTGCCAGAAGCTGTGTGTGTCAGATCTAAAACTAGCCTAAGGAATTGTCCTCTAAATACTCTGCTTCAAGAAGCTACACTGTTTCAAGAACCTATACTGTTTCTGTGGGCTGTTTATATCCTGTGATTAAAGCTCCATGTTGTCCTGTGCCTAAAAAAAGTAGAAAAGCTATGAAAAAAGATGTAGCTCTCTGGTGATTCCTAATCTTATTCTAATAATTTGTCTCTAGTAAAGAGTGACCACATTTCCGAGCCACAATGGCCTGTTTAATATGGGAGTAATTAGTCATCTGAACCAGGTTTGACGAGAATGTACCATAACTCCAGAGTTACATGATGATGAAGATCCAGCCGTGATCCAAACATCTCGTCTCCATATAGCTGAATAAAATGTGGATTACAGTTGCTCTGCAGGTGTCACTCTTGTCACACATCGATTTCTAGTAGTCTTGTATCCACAGGTATATGCTTGTACCTAGGCCCTTCTATATGAACCCATTTCAGATGGACATTTACATTTACTGTAGTCACTTCATGTGTCTTGGCCGGATCAGATAACTATCTGATATTAAAAAAGCCAAGTGTAAATAAAACCAAGAAGCATTAGAGATGGATTGAAATCTGATCGCTCAAACCACCTCGGTAGGTGCAGCCCTCTCTTCAATGGAATGTCAGTCAGTAAATGGAAATACAGTATGTGGAAGTAGACTATGTGAAGCAACAGGAAGAAAGCAGCACGAGAAATTTTGGCCATTACCAAAAAACTGGTGTATTACTGATTTGGATGTAGCCCAGGAAAAACAAGACAGATTGCAAGTATAATTGTGATCTGACCAATGGACACACAAAGTCTAACAAAAGTGTCTAAATCTTATCTGGATTTTATCCACATTTGTAACTGGGGTCAGATAACTGTAACTCTTTAACTTTTTGATTCCTCATTTCCCCTCCTGCAGCTTCAAATTTAGAAAAGCATTTTGTCCACATTCTGTAATATTGAAACATTTATACCATGGCCACAGAGCAGTTCTAATTGGCTGGGGGTGTGCATTATTGTCAGATATCCCATAGTCATCCCACAGACATAACATCCTCAACACTGTTCTTAATTAATCCTCATAGCAGGACAGCTGCTGTTTGTAGGCGGTGGCTTCTATTTGTCAGAGTAGTAGAGTCATTTTAAGGTTGACAAAAATTGAAACTGAATGTTTACATTCACATATGAATAAACAATTCCTGGCAGGATAATCCATTCTGCCCTATTTCTTCTTAAAAAATAATGCACAATACCGAGCTGAAATACCCCACCTCTTATATCTTGAAATGTCCATATAGTGTGTTACTGTCCCCGTACTTCATGAAATCTACATGGTTACACTGAGTGAAATATTTATACACCCAAAATGCTTGACTGCAATTATAAATACATTCTGAACATAGTGTTTATAATAAAGGACCCTGTGGTGGGTCAGTGGGGTTTAACTCTAACCTGCCTCTGATTCCATGAGTAAAGCCAGAGCCAGGTTACATGAGAAAACAAGTTGAGAACAGAATCCTCAGCACATGTAAACAGAGCCAGTCAAACGTCATTAGATCAGGATCCACAAGTTGAATCTCAGCAGCCCCTCCTCCTCCCTGCTCACTGCGAAGCTGTTACACGAAAAAGAGTTGGCCGGCTGCCTGCCAAAGTCATCCACTACAAAGGACTACTGATTCAAACTTCTTTTCCTGTTTAGACAAGGGCCTGAGGTATGTAACATGGGTCCCAGGACCAAATGCGTCATGGTGAGAGTGCAGCCCTGGCGGGAACCAAATGAATGTCCTGTACAGTATATATTTTACAGCATGTGAGTGGGATAAGGTGCATTGACAAAAATATGAAATTTGCGCTGCACACAAATATCCTTTTTCTTGTCTTGTCTCTTGGAACAAGCTCTGTGGAAGTTTTATGGTGAAAAAGCATCCAAATGTACATGTTTCACCTGTTATGGTCCTGCACTGCCTAAACCAGGAAATAAAGATAATACAATTTTGAAACAACATAGAAGCAATTTAGAGCAATTACTTGACTTGATGGCAAGACAACATACATAATTAACAGATATTAAGCTAAAATCTTTGACGATTTGAGTTTCCTGGGTGTTTAACACTGAGAGCACATTGTACCAGCCCTCACTCTTCAGCCTCCCTTCTCTGTTCAACACTGGGTTGATACCCTCATTTGATCATTCCTAGCTTGACCCAGAAATCTTGTCTTTCAGCAATAAACACTTTTCAATTGTCCTTTCCATTCAATCACATTCAGGCTGAAAATCCCATGCGTTGGGTAGAAACTTAAGTCTGATGTGAGATACATTTACATAATTTGCCCTTTCCCTAAAACATTTGGGCTAATAAGTAATTTCTTCAAATTATAGAGACATTCTAATCAAAACCTGTAAACTATTATTAAATAATGAATTTACAAACAGAATATTAATAAATGCAGATGCAAATAATAATTACATTTTTAAAAAATGCATTCTGTCAGTAGATCTGGCTCATGTGCATTTGGCGTCTGAGCAATGAAGTCCAGAATAATGCAGGTTTTTAATAAATGTGCAGATGTTTATCAAACAGTTTATTGTAAGGGGAAAACATAAAGAGAGACTTAAAAAAGAAACACTGCTGCGATGGCAGAGGTTACTGTGTATATTATAATTTTTTTTTATAATTATTTGGGCAGTGCATACAAATACAAATACAAACTACAGTCACCACAGTGCTGTGAAATCCGACTGACATCGTGTCATCGTCATCAGAGGAAAGGAGGTCCCATTTCTCTAAAAACGTGTTTCCTTGTATCCTCTCTCCTCGCATCTTTTCCCTGCATCACTCCTCGCGTCTTCAGTGGGAGGGACTAAGATGAGAGGAAAAGAGGCAAGTGAGGGAAACGTGGATGCAATTAAGGGAGTTGGCATGTACCCACTGTCTGTTTTTTAAAGAAGGTTTCTCACCAATTGGCCGCCTAATTAGTAACCAAGCTCAGCTGTGCTTCCTCCAAGACCTCAAGAGCTGGCAGTGGTAATACTGATGCTGAGAGGTGTCTTCAGGCTGACTCTTCATAGGGGTACTGTAGGGGGGGTACTCTCTATAGAGAGAGAGAGAGTTAAAGTTGAATTCTGCAAAATGCAGCCATCCTCTGACAAATTCTGTTGATAAGGGGCATCAAATTAGACAACACTTACCACTGCCATTATGAACTGTGTCCCGTCCACAATAACCCATTTAAGTGTTGTCTAATTTGATGCCCCTTATCAGCAGCAGTCTGAAGACACCTCTCAGCATCAGGTTGATAGTGCAGGGTGAGCAGTGGCTTTATTTATCCCTTGTGCTGTTTGTTTTATGGTTACTGTCCATAAATGGGCGGTAAACTAAAGTTGAAATGCCATCGAATACCATTTAGCACCACTTCACCAACTTCATTCCTATCCATGACTACAAGTTGTACACTTAGTTTTTGATAATTATGGTCGATAAATACCTTTTACCTGAAACTACACTATTCGCATTTGAGTAAAATAACCACAATTTATTTACTAGTTTGACATGAATGTGACAGACTTTTAAAAGTAGAATGGGTGTCTGATTAATTACAAAAAACTCCTTCCTCTTCCTTCTCTTTGAGCGCCCCTCCAGCTGGTGGCCCCATGGGCAACTGCCCCTCACCTATGCCTAAAACCCACCCTACACTGTACCGCATCCTCCCCCTGAAGAATTATTTTGAGATTTTAACATGTAAACAAAGCATTCTGGTGCACTCTGAGAAGAAAACAAAGGGAAAAGACAACATTTGCCAAGAGGGCATGAGAGCCCTTGTTGCTGTAATTGATTTATTTTGTGCAGAGGCTGCATCTTGCATACCCCGCTTTATCAATTTTTTTTTTTTAAATACTGTGACAGTGGGAAGCTGTGCTGGACTCCCTTCACCTCCGTTTTCGCCTCAACCTTTAGCCAGGCCCAGCTCTATCTGCACCTCAGCCCTGAGTCAAGCTGCACTACATAAACAGCGTCTTCCTCTTTAAACTCTCTCATTCTGAAAAATAATTGTCTAGATATTATCAGCTGGCTTCATGGCCTCCTTTTTCATTATCATAAAAGTTTGGGCTAACCCCAACTGGATCCATCAAGGCTAAATGATCCGCCAGAGCCGGTGTTTCCTTACATTTTTGTTTTTATTTCCCTCATAACTTACGACAATGACGGACATTACAATCGGATAACAATACGGATGCAGTGGGAGTTAACAAACTCGTTGTAATCATAGACTGTATGGTTGTAATACACAATTTACTGAAGTTAACGTTAGCTGACGTGCTAACAAGCTGGCAAGCTTTCCATTATAAACAGGTTGGGAAAGATTTGATGGGGTAACGTTAGGAAAAAAATATCACGACACACTTCAGCTTGATTTGGCAAGTTAACGTTAGTGAAACAGCATATTAGGTCGTTGGCAGCAAATGAGACTAACCTCAAAACTAGCGTCCATTGTAGTAGTACAGCGAAAAGTTGTCTTTATACATCCATAGAAAAGAATGGCCAAAGGACTCGAAAAGTCTCACCAAAGATGTTTTATTGAGAAGAAGATCACGACGTGACAATAGCTTTCTGAAACGTCTCTGTTCTCCAGTCTATGGGAAATTGCGCTGGACATTTGACCCCCCTCCCCCTAAAAAAAGAAACTCGGATCTACATGATTCACGTGAATGACATATTTCGATTCAAAATGGCGAATTTCGCCGAAAAGCGACTAGTTTGCGGGTATGATCGCCATCCTGAAAGTTAGGCTAAGCAGATAGTGAGGCAAAAAAAAAAAGGACAAGAATAGAGATATAAACTGAGTAATACATTTGAAGAATGAGAGAAGTATCTGTTGAGTTTTCAAAAATCTTTGGTTTACATATTAAACAGACTCCTTCTGTCTGTTCTGTACATCGGAACATTTTTATTGCCATAAATAAATCATAAATCTTCATCTCTAAGCATCCAAAAAAATTAGCTGCCATCATTATTACACAAGTGATGCTATGTGTAGTGAAAACAGGTGGGTGTGTGTTTTCAATTGACTTCTCTCAACAGTACATTCCATCACAGCGAAACAGCTTAACCACAATACAACTTCTGTTCTTGAGATGAAACAAAGGAGGTTTGTGCTGTCTGTCTGTCAGGGAGGCTGAACCGCCGCAGGCAAATACTCCACATGGCTTACGCACTGTTATTGTTTATACAACCATATACAAAATAGCTGCAGATATGAAAACTGGCTCCCAGTGGGAGGGCTGTTGTAGCACGATTCTAATGTCAAAATATAAATAAAATATTTAATGATAGAGCAAAGGTAAATGTAAAGATTACAAAGTCTTTTAGCATTAGTATTAGCAACAAAATGTGCTGCAAGTTTGCCCGTTCATGCTGTATTTGTAGATATTTTTAAAGGTCACTGAGGTAACTGCCAACACCTGAATCTCATTTGATGGGAGTGTCAGGACAGTTGAGTGCAGACTTGAATGCACTTGCTTGTGATGCTGAGATGTCCTAATGACGCTCACAAACAGGAGAAGGAGGGACACATATTTGAACTCTTTATTTTCCCAGGGAAAGGCAAAGTACATGTGCATTTTGGACTACATTTTTTTCAATATCACATTCACACTGGGAGCTGCACAAGATCTTCTACCACTGCCATTATTAACTGTGTCTCGTCCACAATAACCCATTTAAGTGTTGTCTAATTTGATGCCCCTTATCAGCAGGACAACAGAATTTGTCAGAGGATGGCTGCATTTTGCAGAAGTCAACTTTAAAGGCACATACGATGGGAATATTGACAGGCAAAATAGCTACAGAGAAGGTGGCACAAAAGGAGGTGAAGTAAGACCATGCAGAATCCTACATTTTTAATGTGGATTTAGCCAAGCCAGATCGCATATAGCGAGGAGCGGAGAGCATATAGGTTTGCAGGGTAGCTATACCTATGGGATTAATGTGAGTCGTTGGAAAGGCCGATTTATTTAATGGACCAATCATGAATCTTTTCTTAACCTCTTTTTCCAGTAATGCATCAACTATCTCAGATTCCTTCAAAGCAGATTGTAAATTATTGCAAACAAATGACACTTGGCAACCAAGTCAAACCAGCTATGAACCCTTGAACCAGTCCTGTAATCAAATAATTGACAAAACAGTGGTTAGGATGCTTTTCCAGAGCCTTCCCCAGCTCAGGGACGTTGACCGGGGTTGATGGCTTTTTTTTTTTCTTTTCTTTTTTCATATGGCGGGTTCGTCTCGGGCACACTGATTTCGGATGCCTGTCTCCACAGTAGCTCTAAGCATGGATGTATTTACAATTATAGAACTTGCACACATTTTCATTAAAATTATAACACATAGGAGTCGTAAGCGGAGTCAGCTTACTCACTCCGGTGGATGGCGCTCTCCGCAAATTGCTTCTGCTGCTTCAGATCGCTGATGCTGTGAGTCCATGATTCAATCGATCTGCCATGCTTCTCTTCTTTGGAAAAAATCCATTACTGAAATTCTGATTAAAATGCTTCAACAGTGACACTTGCAGGGTAGGCAAGAGGGGACAAGGCAGTCTGTGTGAAGCGGTGGTAGGGGGCAAGGAGGGCTCCTGCTGTCCTCCGTAGGGCCTCATATTAATTTAATGTACTTCATCTTTTTTTCATGCTAATCCCTTTTTGGCCAAAACATGTAAAATAACGCTCCAACGGAGGACATCCTTCCTAACTAATCAACAACCAGAATACAATATTGACATTACGTTGGTCCAATGATATTTTCAAAATAACAGTAGCTAGCTACAACACAACTGTTGTTGTAGCAGCCCTGGGGGGTGGATAAAGAGCTGCCTCTGGCCTCGCTGCCTCAGCTGTCCAGGCTGGACCCACAGGGGGACTACGGTGGTGTACAGCCGTCCACTCACCCAGGACTGTATCCTGGTATCGGCGACAGACTGCTGCACGGGCTGCACGGCATGGAGGATGTTCAGGCAAGTCAAAGATCATAGTTGAGATTTACAAGGGTATATGCAGGGTGCAAACTTAACTTTTTGTCCACTGGCCTAATGGTTAGTGAATGAAAGGGATCAGGTCTGAAGTAGATTTCAGCATTCAGATGAACTGTAGCTGTGCAACAATCTCTGTAAAAACCCTGAAAAACTGGGGAAAAAATGCTACAGTGCTAAATTCTGCAGTGCTTCTAGTAATGTTTGGTAGGCCTTATTTCTGTGGATCCATTTTGCAGTGGTTGGGGGGGCTGGCCAATACTGTATATGTCTCTCCCAGCAGAAGTCACTGCCGCTGACAGCAACAAAGTGTTCTACAGCTCCACTCATCAGTGAGATAACACAACTGAAGTCACATCACAGATGACAGGTGAAAGAGGAGAGCAGGGCCAGGTGTATTCTACTTGCTGGAACAGTAATGTTTCCGTTGAAAATCTCTATTGTCAAAAACAGGTTACTGATAGCATTTCAGATAATAGACACATCATATGCTATATATGTATTTTCAGGGAAACCATTAGTGCCAGTGAAATGTTTGGATACGAATGAAGGTAGGAGACAAGAACGTCGATATTGGACTGCAAGTCTGAAAATCCCTGCATTGCATTCAGTGACTAAACTTTAAAAATCTTTCTAAACTATGTGTGCATGACATCCATGTTGTGGTTAAGATCAGGGAAAGATCTGAGAAAGGTGACCAATAAGGGGTGAGACGGGCCGGTCTAATTTCTCCGTCCCTATAACCAGACTAGAACATTGAAATTTTAAATAAAATGTTTTTATTAAAAATTCTCTTTTTCTATAATATCTGCACATGTCAACTATGGTATTCGATTCAATTCAATTCAGTTTTATTTATATAGCGCCATATCATAACAAGGTTATCTCACGGCACTATGTTGGGTATGGTTCACATTTAATCACACATTTAATGCAGGTCTGCGACAGGAGGTCATCTCCAATCTCATGCACGAAGGTTGCAAGAAATGCAAGAAATCCCCCAATTTTGGGGAACTGATGCATTGAAGCAGGTACAAGTAACACTCTGAAAGGAACCAAATTCCTCACAATGAGTACTTATGATAACAAGTACATTTTACTCTTCATATGAGTTCACATGAATAAAATGTGGAATGCAGAACTTTGGGTTGTAATAGTGTTTTTTGTTTTATTACTTTTATTTCAGTAAAGGATTTAAGAACTTCTTCCAGCTGTGTCACCACAGGTCACTCTGAGCTAGGGAAACCTTTTCATCATAAGACCATAAGAGCATAACAGCTGAGTTGACCAAAAGGACTTTATTATTATTTATTTATTATTAATTATTATTATTGTTTATTATTTAGTGTCAGTATACAGTATTTACTCATTTAGCCCTGGCCTGCACTGATCAGTAACATCAGATCTGTGGAGGAGTGACATCTCAAAAGTGTGACTCAAAAGTGACAAAAAGCATCAAGCAGACATCAGCTCCTGCAGCAGGCCCATGCCAAAGTTGGCAGGGAGTAGTAGCAGCCGAGACTGAGTCAATGAGAGAAAATGTGCTGCCTTTAATGTGCAAATGTCTGGAAGGACACACACACACACACACATACACACACACACACACACACACACACACACACACATATATATATATATACACTGACAGAGTTTAAGGCAGGAATTTGGGGAGTTGTCTGATGGTGGTAAGGCTTAAAATAACACCTGTATGTGTTCCCTTACAGAGCACTGCAATGTTAAGAACCTGTTTGTCATTGAGCTTCTTATTCTGACGCATACATGCACGACTGAACATGTTGGGTCCTCCCAGGTACAACGTGGAGAGCTGCTGTACAGGCGAGAGGCCCAGTCTGGATAGTTATCTCTGCAAACATACTCAGCATGGATGAACACACATGAAGTGTTGCAAATGTATTTCATCCTTATATGGTTTATCTTATCCTGCATCATTTGTTGTGTATATTTCAATTTATTCATAGAAATAGAAATGTTTAGCTCAAGAATTTGGATTCTATCAATGTGATTTGGATAAATACTGTTATTCTCTGTCAGAATGAGTTGTTATGTGGTAACATGGGTAAACAATAAAAACTTTGCAAACGCTGACTACCAGTATGAGACAGGACATGAAACTGAGATGCTGCCGAAGGCAAACATTAATACGCCAATCCAACACCCTCACTGTACACTGGACTATATGATCATCAAACTGCTTCCTACATAAATCTTCAATGCATAATAGTTGAGATATATATATATATATGCTTCATAATGCTATTATGCTTCTGTATGAGATGGAAAGGGCAGTGTTAATGTTTTCCTGGTACAGACAGTAAATTAAGTAGAAGTATCTTCATTTGACATTTCAACCAGAGTTTCCTTAAACCTAACTGCAAGTATCTGCTGTTTTACTGCAACACCTTTTAACCTTTTAACACACTGGCTCAATTCTGCTAAGCACATGTCTATGTCTTAAGTTTAAGGTCTTTGCAATATTCTGGTAATGAATTACTACCCACATGATTCATTTATTGAAGCACTTTATATTTGCTTTACGAATGATTTTAACAGTGAGTGATTGACAGCTTCCTCTGCCGGAATTAGCGTTCATGTATAACTGTAGTTCCTAGGTCTAACACTCTAACATACTTGCACCATACCTCAGTTCGAGCCTGTCCTCTTGCTGTGTCTTATCTCCTGTCTCTATCTGGAAGATGAAAAAACAGAGATCGTCAGACAAAAGCCATATTGTCCAACTCTGGCAACTGAAAGCGATCCCAAAATGCGCCAAAAGAATGAAAGGTGTTTTCCAAAAGCATCTCTTAAACAAATAAGCATTGTTTGAAAATTGGCAGCTGGAAGCTGTGAAGGATTCTTCCATACAAAACATTCCTTCTTATTGTCACCAACACCCAACACCTGACTTCCAGCTCCATTCCTTATTAAACCAATAAATCGCTGATGGCATGACACCCTCTCTGCGATAGAGAAACAGAAAAAAATGTCTGCACCGGAACTGAAGCTGCTGTTTCTACTGAGACCAACACCACAGACTTTTAATTTCTGCCAGAATGTCAATTCTGTGTTTTTGATGATTGTTCAAGTACTATCAATTTGTGAGAACAACATTTTCTGTAGGAAGTATTGTCTCATACGTAGAAACTACAGACTAAGGTTTTTGGACCTGCGGAAGGCCCATTTCAGGCCTGTGTTAACTTACAGTTGCATACTCATCTACTGCCAACTTAGAAGTCCAATACATTGTGAGCTTTCATGATGTCACTATAAATTATTACTATTCAGCTGTCGGCAATCGACTCAAACTGCATGTGATAAGATGAATGAAACATCTTAAACCTGTGTTTAAAGTGTAACTACACTGAAATTCAGCAAGAACCTTCTCTCCCAGCAAATTAAAAAAATCCAACGAGTGAGGGAACAACAACTGTAGAAGGCGTGGCCTCGTGGCTACGTAGTATGTGGGTCAGGAGACATGGGGGAGACTGACTGACACTGATGAGAGTCTTTTTTATATACATGACATAGACAGGTCCCAGCCGGTTGAAGCACTATTCATTTTTGCACTGACTGAACCACCTAAACTGTTTAACTGTTACTTATAACCAACTGTACATGTTGTTTATACTGTATATACTGTTTGTACATACTCCGTTATTGCACACCCTACTCTAGTCCACTTTCCCCTGTATATACATATTTAAAATACCACATATATAACATATGTATATCTGTAAATTTTAACTTTTGGCATCACTTATGCTGTAGTACTTACTGCACTTCTGTAAGTATTATACTATATTTTTGCACTACTACATTTCATTGGCTTTGTACCTGTACTCTGCACAATGACAATAAAGTTGAATCTAATCTAATCTAATCTATGTCAGCATTGGCCTCCATGTTCAGGGCTGAAACAGTAGATGGCATGTTGAGCCATTTTCAACCCATGAAATGCTGATTTGCATAAATTTGGTAAGAAATGTCAATATTAACACCAGCATTGATGTGTTTCATCACAGTACAGTCATATCACTTAGTTTACAGCTCAAAAACTTTTTCATGCATTTTCTCCTTTTGTATTCCACTTTGCTGTGACCAATAAGCCTTATGCAGGACCATTTACCTATTAATAACAGACAGATCGGAGAATATAGGTCAAACGTCTAGTAGTAACTCCTGTAGTCTCCAAGCCCATGCTGCGATAACCCAGATAACATCACTATCATATGACATCATCAATTTTATTTTTCTCAGTTTACTCTCAGCAGCATCTCAGCCAGTGCTGCCACTGGTGTCCAGAATCTTCACTGCAATAACATTGATGCAGGAGGTGTAGTATAACTGACATTATGCCATAGTGTATTAATACATTTCGAGCTATATTTGGAAGCAAAAATAACAACTTCAACAATAGTTCTTTACAATTCTGTGAATTTCAGCATCGTATTATAAAAAAAATTAAATCAAATTAAGTTAAAGTCCTGACGTCACTTCCTGTCTAGCCTCTGTTCCACTAACTTCTGTGACTCAATACAATCTCTTATTAAGCATTTCTTTAAGACAAATTGGCAGAAAAGGAAACCTTCGTGATTTTAACTAAGTTAACAATTACTTTGTGAGCATAGAAAATTTACCACCGCAGTTACTTACATCATTATAACGTGATTTCATCCATATCTGTAACATTCGCTAGTGCTCCCTTCTAAAGTCACTTTTCCAACTTTTTAGCTGTAATCACTGCTGTCTCCTACACTGTTTGCTCCTCTCTGTATACAGATATGTCTAAACTAACCTCAGACCTTTGACTCGCCCATGGAACATGGATCTCTTAAACCTGCAATAACTATAAATAATAAATAATAATTTTTGGGCCACTTCGGGGCAGCAGAGACAAGTAACACACCATTGACATATTATCACCTTTTAAGTTGTTATGGCAAACTTGTTAGCAAAGAGTTGTTTATTTACACATCCAGCAGTTACGGAGCAACATTACTATTCATTTGGAGTTGTGTTTGTGTCCACCTGATGAATGTTGAGTCCAATATTCACACCCTTTTAGCTCTGTTTTTTGTCTTTACCAACTCCTGAGGGAAATGTCTGATTCGTTAGCTGCTAAATTCTGACCAGCTTGTAGCTAACTGTGTCTGTCTGTCGTTTGGTGCTGAGCAGGTAGCGTACACACTGAAAAACAGCTGCTGAACACTATGAGAGCGGTGAGAGTAAACCACAACAGTGAAGTTGTGGACCGGATAGCTAAACAATGAGTTGAAACTCGCTGTAAAGCTGAGGGGAGCTGCAGATTCAGATGATAGTTCTCTGTGGCTTCATCATTACAAGCTACAGCTTTCATATTGTTTTACATCTAATTTCATGCAGTGTTATTATAAAAATATCGATTATAAACGCTTTTAGGTTATGGTTAGACTTAACAACTACTGCTCAATCAAAGAGAGGGGATTTATTTATGACAGCAGGGAGTCTTTAAGAAGAGACTGAATGAGAGCCTCTGCATGCAGAGAGAGCAACAGACTTGTTGAATGCATGTTAAAACACAGCACATTAAAATAAAGCGCTAATGGTCAATGTTGCTCATCTGGGAGGCTGTGCTAAGCTCCTATTTGTAACTATTTCTAGTTTTTCTAAAGCTTCTTATTATGTTCTAGCTATGTGATTGTATTATTTACATTTCACTTTGTTGAATATCACTTTTTGTCACTGAAACCAATTTCCCCGTGGGTTCTATCTATCTATTTATCTATCTATCTATCTATCTACACACGCACATAAACCTCGTGTTTCTGTAGTGGTGACAAAATGTTAAAAAATATAGATATTTGCAGTTTGAATTAAACTAAAGCTCCTCTTGGGGAAAATATTATGCCAAACCCCCTTTAAGAAATATGACATATTAATTTCTTACGTGGCTGTAAAAACACATAACTCTAGAAACACAAGATAAAGGGCGTCATATGTTGACAGTCTTGTCTTCTTGTCAATTCGGCATCAATATAATCCATAAAGATAAATTGCATTTCCGTACAAACTGTAGGCTACATTTTGGATTTTGTCGCCTCAACTTGCTACCAGTGTTGGTTAGCTGCACTATTTTAGCAGGAGAAGACCGTGGGAATGAGAGGCGAACCGTTTCGAAAATTAAGATTTCTCACTAAAATAATGCCCCACTTGACGAATCTTTTGTACAAGTGGTTCTTGCATGAGGCCCAATGTCCATGAACAAACAAACATCTCAGACAAATGTGGTGAATAATCAGAAATAAGTCCAGTCTCACAGTCTGCAGAGCCCATATCAGACCATGCATGTATAACTGATGACATCAGCAGTGCACACAGCTAATTCAAGCTCTGTCAGTCAATACCAGGACCAGATTTGGGACTTAAAGGGGACCTATTATGCTTTTCCTTATCTTCTGTCATATATCTAATGTTACAATGGCGGATGTTCATATTAAATGTGGCCAAAGTTTCAAATAATGAAGTAAACATATGTAAAAGTAATCCCTGTGAGCAAAAAGCTCAGGCTTCAGACTGAATAGTAGGTTTCCAACTTTTTTTTCTACTTTTGCGACAAGCTGACGTCAGCTCGTCATGGATTTCTTTATATGGTCATCTGCTCCAGGCATAGCACAGCCTGTCAAACAACAGTCTTCTTGGTAAATGTAAGTGCACGTTCTCGCAAAACAGTGTAGGGAGCAATCCATTGGCGAGAGCTGAATAGTAATAATTTATAATTAATCATTTTAATTTAATAAGAATTCCCCCACACCTATTAACAGGACTATATATATTAAAAAAAATCATCTCTAAAAAAAATAAGCAGGTAATGAGTGTAATATTAAAACAGAGACGTTCTGCTGTAATCTATGTTGCTACATATGTTTGTGCTGTCCACTCTCATATTCACAGATGGTTTATATTTAATAACAATAATAATAATCTTTATTTATAGAGCACTTTTCAAAATCCATGTTACAAAGTGCTTCACAAAGGCAGCAAAATAAAACAGACAAGTGACAGACAAGAGATAGATGCCAATACGGTGTAGGAAAAGGCAAGAATAGGAAAAGAAACAGTTCAAAGAAAATTAAAACTCAAAGGAACTTCCAGCTCCTTTGTCCCATCCACACTGGGAAATGTTACTCTAGAGTTAAAATCTACCCACAGAATTGTAATTGTTGAAATGTAATTGGATCATCTGTAACAGTGTCTAGGATACCGGCACCTTCTGCCCGTGTGCGTTTAGGTCAAGTGCAACACACTGGTCTTACAAGGCTGAGTGAGAGAGTTTGTTACAACTCTTCATGTAAATACAGATTTTAAATAGAAAAGCTCCTATAGCCTATCTTCATGCTGATGAATACAGACCAAATGAGATTAAGAAGGAAACATTAATGTCAACTAGTTCCTGTAATGGTGTTGCTATATGGCAGGGGCAGAGACAAAATGAATAAAGGTTTCCCAAAAGCAACTTAAGGCTAAGATGATCGGAAAATCCATGTTATGAAACTTCTTAAAACTGACTTTTGTCTCCTCCTTCTGGCAGTGAGAGTAATTACACAAACACTAGCTGTGTTCACATGGTCCCTAATATTCCACTAATAATGGGAATAATGGCTCAATCTGAAAAAAAATGCCTCACGTAACCACCTCAATCGGAAGAGACTGGCCCGATCCGGCCCGATCCGAAGGAATTTTCAATCTGCTTGGGGGGAGGGGGGTAAACGTTTCATAATCTGCTCAATGACAAAATATTAGCGCCTAACAACCATGTAGTGACTGGAAAGTGCATTTTTATGCTATGGAAACTGCAGATACTTTATCACCATCCATGGGAGAGTAGGTTGCCATGTAATGTAAAATTTATTAATCGACCTTCTAAGAGAGAATTAGATTTCATCTTCTTCTTCTGTTATATTTCCGGCTTAGATTAGACACTTCACAGCGGGCAGAACCACTGTGCGCATGTCAAAAGAGTTATGTTCCGAATAAATACGTCAGGCATGTAAACGCACATCTTATCGGATCACTTTATTTAGCATCCCTGTAAACAGTTAAGTTGGAATCTTTAATCAGAATGATTTCAATCAGATTTAAGAAATATTGTCAGTGTAACCGCAGCTACTGTGGATGCATGCTCATGACTTATTCCACAGTTTTCCACAGTTCAAAGACAATAATCCATTCTTTAGGTAGAGTAAATGTAATAGCTACATAGCCTACTCCAAATATTTTACAAATACCAACCTGTCCAAGAGCAGTAATGCAAATCTGTGTCTGCCCTCGGTCCCTGCTCTTTCAGCCTCTCCAACGAGGAAAAGCTACACCAATGGTTATCTATGTTTGTCCTCACCGTCGATCGCTTTCTTTTTGACTGTAATCCTTTTTCTTAACACCGAGTTTGTTTTTTGTCTAGAACATCAGAAACTTTTCTTGGATGCTTGTTAGGTTTTTCCTCCATACTCCTAATTGCTGTAGCCTACTCACTGCTGTTCCCCTCAGCTCTGGCAAACCAGAGCCATGTCAAGAGAACTATCTGAAGTCTACCTGAATCATGTGACCATCAAGCATCTTGAACTTCAGTTGATGCGACTCTCTCTCTACATGGCATCATAACTGAAGACACAAATTATCGTAGCCTAACGAGTGCCCCCTACCTGCAGGAGGAACCAAAAACTGCATGTGTTATTGTTTCTGTTCATTTTTAAGTCTATACTTTTATCATTAACACAGATGTTCTTGATGTAGAATGAGTGATAATGTTTAAATTAGAAAATAAGACAGTAAAACCAAACTAACACACACACAAACTAATTCAACAATTGATTTGCATGTATTCAGCATCATCTTCAGCTCCACCTCCCCAGGACTGTGTGCTCAGTCCCCTCCTGTTCATGCTGTACACTCATGACTGCAATCATTGCTATGGAGAGAACTCTGTTGTGAAGTTTGTGTGCAAAACTACCATCATCAGCCGGATGCACAGAGAACCTACTACTCAATGTCAGCAAAACCAAGGAGCTGATCATTGATTTTAGAAAAAAGGAGGCAAAGACACACACTCCTGTCTACATCAGTTGAGCTAAGGTGGTGCAAGTGAACAGTTTTAGGTTCCTGGGAATCAGCATTACGGAGAACCTGTCATGGCCATCACATATCTCCATGCTAGTAAAGAAAGCTCAGAAATTATATACTATATTTCTTAAGGAAACTTAAGAAGGCAAAATTCCCTTTTACAGGGGAGCAATAGAATGGACCTGACTGGAAACATTACAAACTGGCATAGGATGTGTACGGCCCAGGTGCACGTCCCATACTCTGCAGCGGGTGATTAAAAACGCCCAGAACATCACTGGTACCATCTACCGAGCATCAGTGATTTCGGAGAGGTGAGGTGCCTGAGCAGAGCCCAAAGGATACTAACAAACAATACCCACCCAAGCCTGTTCACCCTACTGCCGTCTGGCAAGCCATACAGAAGTATCTGCTGTCGTACCACCAGACTACAGAGCAGCTTCATTCCTCAGGCTGTGAGACTCCTCAACTCCACCTCATCTTCCACACTCCATTCTGTTATGCTGGTTTTGCACATTACCATACCGTTACCTTAGTACATATACATATATATATGTATATATATATATAAACTATATATATTGTTTTTACTTTTATTCTATTCTAATTTCAAATACTTGTATATTTTTATGTTGTGTGTGTAGGGTAAAGGGGGCTACAACTTTCATTTCATTGTGTAGCCCTGTGTTGTAGAATGACAAATAAATGTACCTTGAACCTTGAATTCATTTAAATCAGTGCTGCAGTCAGTCAATCAGTGAGCAGCTTTCTGCTGATACTGATTAACAATCATCTGACTTCCGTATTTAGATTAGAAGAGAAAAATGTTAAATAAAATGCATATTGGGTTTGAAGTGTTTGGTGTTTTGGTTTTCAAGGCAAATAAAGCAGAACAGGAGAAGCTGCCAAAAATGAGGAGCTGTACTTCCAAATCCACCAAATAGTTTGTTTATAAGCCTGATGCTGGGCTGCCTATGGAAAAGTGAAGGAGCTTTGGTCTGATAGGCTTCATGATGGACATTCCTACATTATGATGCTTCATTTAGCAGGGGCTCTTGTTATATGGTCCTTGGCAAGGGCCTGTTTTTATGAGCAATTAATTATTTCTCTCATTGGCTCCAACGTCTCCTTTAAATATTTTTCATCTTAGGCACATATGGCCAACAATCAAGCTAAATACAGATTCAGGCTTATCCAAGGCCACTCAAATGCACCTCTCCTTATTAGTTCCCAAAACTGCAGCTCTGCTCCGCCATCATACTCCAGAAATCTTATCAGCAGTGTTTACTGGACACATCTGTACAGTTTCCTCTTGTTTCTCTACTGCTGAGACAGAGGTTTGGCTGAAACATAGCTTCTTACAAGGAATAACATGACATTCTGTCTAATAGATCAAACTACTAAAAGGCAGAAGTCCAAAATTACTGTTCAGTGAGGATCCCAAAACAGATAACTTGTTGTAAGGCTGAACGCAATGCGTCATAGGTTACACAGGCAAGGCAAATACAAAGCCATTTTAGAACCCTGCAAAACTGGATACAATTCTTTATACACGGACCACACTTGCTACTATTTATGATACTTAAGGTCACACAATTGTGAGAGAAACTTGGTGAAATTCAATCTGACAGTGGTGTTATATCTCACTGTGAGATATGTCCACCGACAGCTGATTTACAGCTTTGGCGACAAAAGACAGCCTACATCAAAATTGTGACAGAATCTGAATTTTAGGACCAAATTCTCACAATGTGACTGATACTGGCTGACGCCACACTGGTTTGTATATCCAGCATCTATGGTAAGCATGACATGACATGAACCTGTAAGATCAATGGTATAACATAGTGTATGGGGGACCTTTAGCTGGAAAAAACAATTCTCTTACTTTGCAGCACTGCAGATCTTTAAATTTTACACCTAAAATTTGATAGAGTTGGACTGACCTACTGAGTTGATACTAGACTTTTTTTAAACAGGTCTGAGGGTGGTGTTGGACAGAAGGTTGTGGAGGCAATTCTGTCCATGGCAGTGTGTTATATCTTGTGTAGAAGTGAAATATACTGTATACCTCTCAGAATAGTTTAAAGATTTTAATCTAAGTGTAGAAAGGTGGGCCAAACCTAAATCTCTTAAACACTGTGAATAGGTAGTCCCACTCAACCCTGTCACAAGGCTTTTTGGCATCTAGAGAAATAATAACTTCAGGCTGCAGGGTCAAGTGGTCTGCGTATAAAATATGAAATAGGCGTGGCATATTTAAGTAAGACTGCCTCCCTGGTGTATAGTCTGTTTGATCGGGGTCAATAATAATGGTAATGACAGTCTCCAGACACCGAGAGAGGACCTTGGTTAAAATCTTGTATGAACAGCCTAGCAGGTTGATTGGGCGGTAGGAGCCACAAGCCAGAGGGTCTTTATCCTTTTTTAACAGTACAGAAATTGTGGCCTGTGTGAACATCTGGGGTAGCTTCTCGTTAGAAAGGATTTCATCATACATTAGTTTAAGAATGGGGGTAAGTTTTGAGGAAAATGCTGCATAAAATTCATCACCTCCTGTCATGGTCCTCGAAGGACTCTTGCTTGGACTTTGTGTTTTGTCTTGGTTCCTGTTTTATTTTCTCTATATCTCTATATATATATATCTCTCTCTCTATATATCTCTCTCTCTATATCTCTCTATATATCTCTCTATATCTCTCTATATCTCTCTCTCTATATCTCTATATATATCTCTCTCTCTCTATATATATATATCTCTCTCTCTATATCTCTATATCTCTCTATATCTCTCTCTCTCTATATCTCTCTCTCTATATATCTCTCTCTATATCTCTCTCTCTATATATATATATCTCTATATCTCTATATCTCTCTCTCTATATATATATCTCTCTCTCTCTATATCTCTCTCTCTCTATATATATATCTCTCTATATCTCTATATC
>VMKM01003382.1:0-38349 GCA_008360985.2 Macquaria ambigua | reverse complement strand
TCAACCTGTGCAGGAAACAATAAGATGCATGTAAATTAAATTCAGTTTTATTTATATAGCACCACATCATAACAAATTTATCTCAGGGCACTTTTTCATACAGAGCAGGTCTAGACCGACTCTTTATATTTACAGAGACCCAACAGTTCCCACCATGAGCAGCACTAGGTGACAGTGGCAAGGAAAAACCCCCTTTTAACAGGTAGAAACCTCGACCAGAACCAGGTTGTGGGTGGGCGGTCACCTGCCCCGACCGGTTGGAGAGAGAGAGAGAGAGAGAGAGAGAGAGAGAGAGAGAGAGAGAGAGAGAGAGAGAACATACAGTAGTACAGTACAGTTCTGTTTTGTCTGAGTTTAACATCAGAAAATTGCAGGTCATCCAGGTTTTTATGTCCTTCAGGCATGCTTGAAGTTTAGCTAATTGATTAGTTTCATCTGGCTTGATCGATAAATATAATTGGGTATCATCTGCATAACAATGAAAATTTATCGAGTGCTTCCTAATAATATTGCCCAAAGGAAGCATATACAAGGTGAACAGAATTGGTCCAAGCACAGAACCTTGTGGAACTCCGTGACAAACTTTGGTGTGCATAGAGGATTTATCATTAACATGTACAAACTGATATCGATCTGATAAATAGGATTTAAACCAGCTTAGTGCAGTGCCTTTAATGCCAATTAAATGTTCTAGTCTCTGTAATAGAATGTGATGGTCAATGGTATCGAATGCAGCACTAAGATCTAACAAGACAAGTACAGAGACAAGTCCTTTGTCAGATGCAATTAGAAGGTCATTTGTAACTTTCACCAGTGATGCACTAATGATGGACTCTAAATCCTGACTGAAAATCCTCAAACAGCTTATTGTTGTGTAGAAAGTCACACAACTGATTGCCAACTGCTTTCTCAAGGATCTTGGAGAGAAAAGGAGGGTTAGATATAGGTCTATAATTAGACAAAACCACTGGATCAAGAGTGGGCTTTTTAAGAAGAGGTTTAATTACAGCTACTTTAAAGGACTGTGGGACATAGCCTTATAATAAGGACAGATTGATCATATCTAGTAAAGAAGTGCTAACTAAGGGTAAAACTTCTTTAAGCAGCCTAGTTGGGACAGGGTCTAAGAGACACGTTGATGGCTTAGATGAGGAAATCATGGAAGTTAGCTGATAAAGGTTGATGGGAGAAAAGCAGTCTAAATGTACATCAGGTTTTACAGTTGTTTCTAAGGTTCCTGTGCTTGAAGATAAGTCAGTACCAACTGAGGGCAGGAGGTGCTGAATTTTGTCTCTAATAGTTAGAATTTTATCATTAAAGAAGCTCATGAAGTCGTTACTACTGAGGTCTATAGGAATACATGGCTCAACAGAGCTGCGACTCTCTGTCAGCCTGGCTACAGTGCTGAACAGAAACCTGGGGTTGTTCTTATTTTCCTCTATTAATGATGAGTAGTAGGCTGCTCTGGCATTACGGAGGGCCTTCCTATAAATTTTAAGACTATCTTGCCAGGCTAAACGTGATTCTTCCAGATTGGTGGAACGCCATTTCCTTTCAAGTTTTAGCGATGTTTGTTTTAGTTTGCGGGTTTGCGGGTTATACCATGGAGCTAACCTCCTCTGTTTTATTATCTTCTTTTTTAGAGGGGCGATAGAGTCGAGTGTTATTCATAGTGAGCCTGCAGCACTATCAACAAGATGATCAATTTGGGAGGACTAAAGTTAGCACAGGAGTCATCTGTTATATTGAGACATGGAACTGAATTAAATGCAGATGGAATCACTTCCTTAAATTTAGCTACAGCACCATCAGATAGACATCTAGTGTAGAAATGTTTGCCTAATGGCGTGTAGTCCAGTAATAGGAATTCAAAAGTTATTAAATAATGGTCTGATAAAAAAGGATTCTGTGGAAAGACTATTAGATGTTCAATTTCTATGCCATAGACAAGAACAAGGTCGAGGGTGTGGTTAAAACAGTGAGTGGGTTTATGTACACTCTGACAGAAGCCAGTCGAATCTAACAATGAGATAAACGCAGCACTAAGGCTATCATTTTCTACATCCACATGAATATTAAAATCACCTACAATAATTATTTCATCTGTTTTAAGGACTAAACCTGATAAGAACTCTGAGAATTCAGATAAAAACTCAGAATATGGTCCAGGAGCTCGGTACACTATAACAAATAGAATTGGCTGTAGTGTTTTCCAGGTTGGGTGTGAAAGACTAAGAACAAGGCTTTCGAACGAGTTATAATTTAGTTTAGGTTTAGGTTTGATTAATAGGAGTCGAAGATGGCTGCAACTCCACCTCCTCGGCCTGAGCCTCCAGGAATGTGAGTATTAATGTGACTGGGGGGAGTGGATTCATTTAGGCTAACGTATTCATCGTGACAGCCAGGTTTCAGTGAGACAAAATAAATCAACATTATGATCTGATATTAGATTGTTTACTAGAACAGCTTTAGATGAGAGAGATCTGATGTTTAAGAGTCCACATTTAATTCTCCTGTTCTGTTGTACTGTTGCAGTGGTGGTTTTAGTTTTTATTAGGTTTTTATGTGTAACTCCTCTTCTGTTTACTTTTGATTTGAATAATTTAAGTGGTGGGGGGGCAGACAGCCTCTCTGTGGAGTTTAGGGTGGGTAACTGCTCTAATGGAAGCGCAGAGAAGCGTGTAGGACTGCAGCTCTGCCTTCTGGTCTGGACCACAGACTGTATTAAGTCTATGGTCTGAACTCTGAGCTGTCATGGCTTTGGGCCAGTAGTAAATTTCTAGATATGAGAGCGGCTCCATCCAAAGTGGGATGAATGCCATCACTCCTAATCAGACCAGGTCTTCTCCAGAAAGTCCGCCAATTATCTACAAAGCCCACATCATTACCTGGACACCACCTCGACAACCAGCGGTTGAATGATGACATGCGGCTATACATGTCATCGATAGTAAGATCAGGTAGGGGTCCAGAGAAAACTACGGAGTCCGACATTGTCTTTGCATTTGACTGTGGTCGCTGGTGTCTCTAACTTTACGTTTGAGTGCTTAAACAGAACTGGTGTACACTCAAACGTATAGCAGGTAATTAGCCGCTATAATGAAGAAAATAACAAAATTAACTGGGTTTTAGTTAGAGCAGCAAAGTTTGCTACCAGTAACACAGAGGCACCGGCAACCGGAAGTGAGACAATACGTTCACCTCAGCACGTCATCACGTCAGCATCAAATAAATAAGTGACAGAAAGTGGAAAATAAAATGTTCAGTGTTCAAAATGAGCAGGCTGTGAACAAAATGTGCACTTTGTCTCCATCTTGTGGCGTTTACGGGAAGAAAAATGTGTCCATGCGATCACCTGCTGTATACATACTGTACATTCAATAATGTTGATGACATTATGCACATGTGAGCATGTTGTCTCTGAAAACTGCATTAAGTTTGTCTCTAAATGAATAAAATGTAATAGTGAAAGCTTTTCTTAAACAGTGTTGTCTTCTTGGAAATGCTTATCCATTTCTACACCCTTCATACTCTGTTAGCATCATACAGTCCTGCTGACTGACTCGACTTGTTTAAAGAAGCAAATCTTTAGTGAAAATCTTAATTCTCCTTCAGAGCAAATCATTTCAGACCCCCATCACTACATCTCTGTCTATACAACCCTCAGTGCTCCCTCTCTTCAATGAGGCTGTCTATAACACACTTGAGTATCAACACACTGTTACAACTTCAAATTACAAAGCTTATCAACAACTGCAATGATTCTGCTTCTGCAAAGTCTAAAAGTGGAGAAACAGATTCAATACAATTATTATTTTTTAACATGTTTTAAATTTGATTTCTGACTGTTTCTAATTTTGAGAACACACACACACACACACACACACAGTGAGGTACAGACCAGTGTGAGAATCAATACAACTCCATCAAAATTAAACAAGTTGCACAACTCTTCTTCAACATGCCATGCTTTATTCCTCACATGTTTTCAGCTGTTCAGCCTTCATCAGGTGATATGAGGCTGATTCAGGTTTCTTTATATACAATCGGTTAATTAGTCATGTGACTTTACAAAAGAAAATATAAATTAATTTAGTTGGGCCGTCCATAAATGTTGAAGTTTATAGAGTTTCTGTGAGGAATTAATTGTTTTGGAGATTTAATCATTAATGAATTAAGAATAAATATTGTATTTTGTTAAAGCTGGTTGTATAATTGTCTTTTATTATTTGTTTTTTTTTACTGTAATTTGTATTTTTGTTTGAAAGTCACATGACCATTTGACAGATGTACGTAAAGAAACTGGAAACAACCTCATTCACAAAATCCTGAATAAAAACTGCTGGAGATTTAATTTCACATCATGTGAAGCAGCAGATGTTCATTTTATAAAGATATACTTTATTCAGAAATAAAACATTTAAAACGATTTCCTTTATGTTGATCACATACTGGACATTGTCATTTATCATTCATGTTATTGATCATGTATACACTACAAAAAATATCACATACAGTATGAAGAAGCACTGTAAGAATAAAAGACTGAATCAAAATAAAAGTAGATTAAAACATTTGTTTCCTCAGAGTAAAACAACAGATCCAAAACTCATCAAAAGACCCAAAAATATCAGAAACTAAAACTGATGAATGAAACTACTATACAATGTTTGTTGACTGAAACCGATAAGCTGATAACCAGGATAATTAACAGCTTTGATTTGTAAAGTTTGTCTCCTGATGATGTGATACAGTTTCAGCATTTTGTTGTGGATTAAACTTTATTTTAAGAGGTGGTACAATTTACACACTAAATCTATTTTTTAAAAGCCAAGAAAGCAGCTTCAGTTCAATCAGAGTATTTACAAAACAACATGAACAAATATTCTGTTGAAATCCATGAAAAAGTGAACAGAATATCAAAAGCAGGAGTTACCACCTTTAATACAGTTTGACTAAACAAAACAACTAAATCCTTCATGGCTCAAGATCTTTCAAAAATGAATTTCACATTAAAACAATGATTTATGTGAACATGTTTTTACAGTGAGTTGCATGAAAACAATAAACGAAGATGAAAACCACTTTGCATGATTCATTTCAGACAGTAGAGGAAGTTATTGACAATATATCAATTCTGCTGAAGTACAAATAACAATCAATCAGATTCAGAATGTGTTTTGATACTCTGCACCACTGAGACTCTGAGTGTAAAGTGTAAAAACAATGAAATTGAAATATGATGAAAACTGAAATAACTCATCAGAAGATCCAGAAATCTTACAAACAAAAACTGATGACGATAAAAGTTAAAGAATCACTGGAAACAACATATTTGGTACAGTGGTTACAGTTTATGTTATATTGTGGTCTGATTAAAAACAACATGCTGCTAACCAGGATAATAAGTTATAATTAAAAAATCAGCCTCATGATGTAACACAGTTTCAGGATTGAGTACATTTTTCTTTTTTTCTGGATTAATTGTTTGTCTTGATTATTCCAGTGAGATCTAGACAGACAGTGAAGTCAGAGTAAAGTCTTAACTAACACTAACATGTCTGAACGTCACAGAGAAATCTCAGTTTGACAGATTTTGATATCAGTGGTTTTGGCATCACCAGCCGGTCCAATATAAAAATATGGGAAGAGTTTCTCAGTGAAAGTGTCTCTGTGAGTGTAGATGTGAGTCATGTCTTCAGGGTCGTAGAAGGACACCTCCCCCCTGTCATAGTCCAGCTGGATTCTGATCCTCTGGAGACTCTTCTTCACTCTGACAGTCTTACCATCTCCATTAGTGTATTTTCCACTGCGATGCATTAAACACCAGACTCCATATTTTGGTGTAGCATATCGCGCTCCCTTCCTGTCAACTGACTCTTTAGCCAAACCCAAATTCCACTCAGGATGGTCTCCCACCTCCACCTCCCAGCTGTGTTTCCCTGAGCTGAAGTCCTCAGAGCCCAGAACATTGGTATAATTAGTGCATCTCTCTGGATTGTCAGGAAGCTGCTGGTTTGTGTCTCCATTTCTCACACTGGTCAGATCATCAGACAGATAGAGCCAGGGGCTTGCAGTGTTTGGGTCCAGAATGACAGGACTGAAGTGGACCTCCTCCTTCATCTTCTCCCAGACTCTGAAGGACAGGTTGCCCAGGTGTTTGGCCACATCCATCAGCGCTCCTGAGACCAGCTGTGGATCTGACAGTGAGCACTGGACTCTGGCTCTGGTCTGAGTGGGTTTATAACTGCTGAGGAATGGCACGTTGTGTTTCTGCAGGTCTTCTTCAACAGCAGACATACTGTCTGACAGAGAGGAGATCTGCTCCTGAATCCTCTTCATCTCTCTGCTGACAGTCTTCCCCTTCTGTTCCTCTTCCTCCCTCAGAGCTGCCAGTCTGGACTCCTCTTCCTCTTTCAGGAACTGGTGGAGCTTGTTGAACTCGGCTCTGATCTGCCTCTCTGTGGACAACAGCTGCTTCTTGGAGTGTTGAATCACTTCATTGTATGTTTCCTCCACTTCTTCACATTTGTCCCTCTTGTCCTGTAGAGACTTTAAGTCAGATTTCAGCTGGTCCTTCAGGTCACTGACTGCTTGTTCTATAGGAACCACCTTGTGACTCTGGTGGTGAGGAAACTCACAGACAGGACACAGAGCTCTATCTTCATCCTTACAGAACAATTTAGGCTCTTCTTGATGTTTACTACACACCACCTCCACCTTCTTCTCTCCTTTTTCTGTCTCAGATGATCCAGATTTCTGTCTCCCAGCAAAGGAGTCAGCCAGTTCCTTCAGTGCAAAGTCCACTACTGGATCATCCTTTGAGGATTTTCTTTTACAAATGGGACAGTTTTTGTTTTCAGCTTGTTTCCAGATTTGTTGCAGGCAGCTTGAACAGAATCTGTGGTTGCAGCTCAGAGACACAGGATCTCTGAAAGTCTCTGAACACACATGGCAGTTCAGGAAACTTTTAAGAAGAGCTCCTTCAGCCATTTGTCTCGGTATCTAAATTGTCTTTCAAAAGCAAGACTCACCAAGTTACTGTCTTTTCCCTTGATTGCTTCAAATACTCCAAACGTGTGTTTTCCAGCAGAGATCTCACACCCTGTAATGGCGTCTCAGCTCTGTTCAACAATGTCAAAATCTTCTTTTGTTCCTCTTTCCTCAGTCATCAGTTAAATGCTGCCATGTCATTTAGTCACCAGCAGATGGAGATGTCAGGAGGTCTGTGGGAGTTTAATATTTTCCTCTTGATTCAGAACAATTAAATGTCCTTGTATAGGCAGTTGTTTTGTTTACGAGACAACAACAAAATAAAAGGCAACATGTGTAAAAACTGATGACCTCATGTTTTGTTTCACTAAATAAAGAATAGAAATGGTCACAAACTGCCACAAATAAGGAGAAGATTGTAATATTTTAGTAGTAATTTGAGACCAAACTCACTATCATTACTGTTTTTTTTAAACATTGTGTTACAGTAAATGTACAAATAACAATCATGATACAGAACAGAATTCTACTTGTTTTACTTTCTGGCACATTTTCTCTCTTTCATCCATTTATTTGTTCATTCTCTTTCTCCTTTTATTGACATTAACGATCACAAGATTAGAGTCATGCATTAGTCAGTTAAATCATGCATTAGTTGGAATAATTTCAAGATTAACAATTGCAAAATGATCAAGTTTATCCTTCTAAAACAACACATAAATGTTCTGTCAATGTCTTAAAGGTGTTTTGAATTCATAAACATGACAATGAAAGCAGTCTGTTAAAGACAGTATCGTTGAGGAGCTCTAAAGATAAGAAAGTAGAAAGTCTTCAGCCTCACACTGTCAAAAATATCACACATTTTTTATTGTCATAACTTGTGGTTTCAGCTTCTAAAGTAAATATCAGAAGGACACAATAAAACTCTCCTGAAACTTGTTTTATGTCAGTTTGTTTGTTCAGTATTTCTGTAGCAGTTACTCTTCCTGGAGTTCACACAAAACATAAAAATGACAGTTTACATGGTTCTTATTTAGACACAAAAGCTATGACACAACATAGTAAGAAAACATGTGATTCAGGCAGGTACAGAAGTTGTTTAATAGTCACATTTCCCATAAACCTTCCAGTCATACAGCACATGATTAGGATCTATCTCCAACAGAGGAATGAGAGGTGCTGCTGCTTTTCTGCTGCTTTTTCTCCGACAGCAGCAGAAAAGGAAAGAATGAGAGAAGCAGAGAAGGAAGAAAGAAAAAGAAAGTTGCAAAAAAAATGAAACATGTTTAAATTCAGTGTTAATCTGTATCTTGTACAACTGAGTTTTGATGATGATGGCACAGCAGCACAAAATAAATGTCGGCCTCTGAAGAGCTGAAAAGACTCATGTCTGAGATATAATTCAATCTGAATAATGTTTTTGAGATGTTTTGACTAAATTGGTGCCTGATGAAGCAACAACATCAAGAGCCACAGCAGAGATGAATTTCTTAGATACCCTGGACATACAGTATGTCTGACAGACAGAATGGGATTTTTGTGAAGGATATGTATTAAGAGAAAAATCTATTACAAACTGCTAAGAGGTGCAACTATTGATCAACCTGTGCAGGAAACAATAAGATGCATTTAAATTCAATTCATTTCAGTTTCATTTATATAGCGCCACATCATAACAAATTTATCTCAGGGCACTTTTTCATACAGAGCAGGTCTAGACCGACTCTTTATATTTACAGAGACCCAACAGTTCCCACCATGAGCAGCACTAGGAGACAGTGGCAAGGAAAAACTCCCTTTTAACAGGTAGAAACCTCGAGCAGAACCAGGCTCTAGGTGGGCGGTCATCTGCCTCGACCGGTTGGAGAGAGAGAGAGAGAGAGAGAGAGAGAGACATACAGTACAGTTCTACATAGAGATGTAAAGTAATAGTTGTGGTAATGGTATTGATGTTAATATTAATAAAAATAATACTAATAGCAATATAATAATAGTAATACTAATAATAAGAGCAATAACAGTAATAGCAGCAGTGGGTGCAGAGCAGGAACACGGGGGCAGCAGGTGGCTGCAACCACAGATCCAGACTCTACAGCTCCGGAGGCAGAAACACCTGCAGAAAGCAACAAAGCACACAACTATGGGAAGAAATTGAGTTAGCAACAAGCATTGATGGGATAAGAGTGCGTACAGATGGAGAGGGAGAGGAGGAGAGAGGAGCTCAGTGCATCATGGGAAGTCTCCCGGCAGTCTAGGCCTATAGCAGCATAACTAAAGGGGGACTCAGAGGTCACCTGAGTCAGCCCTGCTATAAGCTTTATCAAAGAGGAAAGTCTTAAGCCTACTCTTAAATGTGAGGAGGTTGTCCGCCTCCCGTACACAAACTGGGATCTGGTTCCACAGGAGAGGAGCTTGATAGCTGAAGGCTCTGGCTCCCATTCTACTTTTAGAGACTCTAGAAACCACAAGGAACCCTGCATTCTGGGAGCGCAGTGCTCTAGTGGGGTAACAGGGTACTATGAGCTCTTTAAGATATGATGGTGCCTGACCATTTAGGGCTTTGAAGGTGAGGAGAAGGATTTTAAATTCTATTCTGGATTTTACAGGGAGCCAGTGTAGATAAGCTAATATTGGAGAAATATGATCTCTTTTTCTGGTTCTTGTCAGTAAACGTGCTGCAGCGTTCTGGATCAGCTGGAGAGTCTTAAGGGACTAATTGGGGCAGCCTGATAGTAGAGAGTTGCAATAATCCAGCCTAGATGTAACAAATGCATGGACTAGTTTGTCTGCATCTGTTTGAGACAGGATGTGCCTGATTTTTGCAATGTTACGTAAGTGAAAAAAGGCAGTTCTTGAAGTTTGTTTTATGTGGGAGTTAAAGGACATATCCTGATCAAAGATAACTCCAAGATTCCTTACGGTGTCGCTGGAGGCCAGGGCAATGCCATCTAGAGAAACCATATCTTTAGATAATGTGTTTCAAAGGTGTTCGGGGCCAAGTACAATAACTTCAGTTTTGTCTGAGATTAACATCAGAAAATTGCAGGTCATCCAGGTATTTATGTCCTTAAGGCATGCTTGAAGTTTAGCTAATTGATTGGTTTCATCTGGCTTGATCGATAAATATAATTGGGTATCATCTGCATAACAATGAAAATTTATGGAGTGCTTCCTAATAATATTGCCTAAAGGAAGCATATATAAGGTGAATAGAATTGGTCCAAGCACAGAACCTTGTGGAACTAGAGGATTCATCGTTAACATGTACAAACTGATATCGATCTGATAAATAGGATTTAAACCAGCTAAGTGCGGTGCCTTTAATGCCAATTAAATGTTCTAGTCTCTGTAATAGAATGTGATGGTCAATGGTATCGAATGCAGCACTAAGATCTAACAAGACAAGTACAGAGACAAGTCCTTTGTCAGATGCAATTAGAAGGTCATTTGTAACTTTCACCAGTGATGCACTAATGATGGACTCTAAATCCTGACTGAAAATCCTCAAATAGCTTATTGTTGTGTAGAAAGTCATACAACTGATTGGCGACTGCTCTCTCAAGGATCTTAGAGAGAAAAGGAGGGTTAGATATAGGTCTATAATTTGACAGAACCCCTGGATCAAGAGTGGGCTTTTTTAGAAGAGGTTTAATTACAGCTACTTTAAAGGACTGTGGCACATAGCCTTTTAATAAGGACAGATTGATCATATCTAGTAAAGAAATGCTAACTAAGGGTAAAACTTTATTAAGCTAGGCTAGTTGGGACGGGGTCTAAGAGACACGTTGATGGCTTAGATGAGGAAATCATGGAAGTTAGCTGATTAAGGTTGATGGGAGAAAAGCAGTCTAAATGTACTTCAGGTTTTACAGTTGTTTCTAAGATTCCTGTGTTTGAAGATAAGTCAGTACCGACTGAGGGCAGGAGGTGCTGAATTTTGTCTCCAATAGTTAGAATTTTATCATTAAAGAAGCTCATGAAGTCGTTACTACTGAGGTCTATAGGAATACATGGCTCAACAGAGCTGTGACTCTCTGTCAGTCTGGCTACAGTGCTGAACAGAAACCTGGGGTTGTTCTTATTTTCCTCTATTAATGATGAGTAGTAGGCTGCTCTGGCATTACGGAGGGCCTTCCTATAAATTTTAAGACTATCTTGCCAGGCTAAACGTGATTCTTCCAGATTGGTGGAACGCCATTTCCTTTCAAGTTCTCGCGATGTTTGCTTTAATGTGCACGTTTGTGGGTTATACCATGGAGCTAACCTCCTATTATCTTCTTTTTTAGAGGGGCGATAGAGTCGAGTGTCCTTCACAGTGAGCCTGCAGCACTATCAACAAGATGATCAGTTTGGGAGGGACTAAAGTTAGCATAGGAGTCATCTGTTATATTGAGACATGGAACTGAATTAAATGCAGATGGAATCACTTCCTTAAATTTAGCTACAGCACCATCAGATAGACATCTAGTGTAGGAATGTTTGCCTAATGGCGTGTAGTCCAGTAACAGGAATTCAAAAGTTATTAAATAATGGTCTGATAAAAAAGGATTCTGTGGAAAGACTATTAGATGTTCAATTTCTATGCCATAGACAAGAACAAGGTCGAGGGTGTGGTTAAAACAGTGAGTGGGTTTATGTGCCCTCTGACAGAAGCCAGTCGAATCTAATGAGATAAACGCAGCACTAAGGCTATCATTTTCTACATCCACATGAATATTAAAATCACCTACAATAATTATTTTATCTGTTTTAAGGACTAAACCTGATAAGAACTCTGAGAATTCAGATAAAAACTCAGAATACGGTCCAGGAGCTCGGTACACTATAACAAATAGGATTGGCTGTAGTGTTTTCCAGGTTGGGTGTGAAAGACTAAGAACAAGGCTTTCGAACGAGTTATAATTTAGTTTAGGTTTAGGTTTGATTAATAGGAGTCGAAGATGGCTGCAACTCCACCTCCTCGGCCTGAGCCTCCAGGAATGTGAGTATTAATGTGACTGGGGGGAGTGGATTCATTTAGGCTAACATATTCATCCTGACACAGCCAGGTTTCAGTAAGACAGAATAAATCAATATTATGATCTGATATTAGATCGTTCACTAGAACAGCTTTAGATGAGAGAGATCTGATGTTTAAGAGTCCACATTTAATTCTCCTGTTCTGTTGTACTGTTGCAGTGGTGGTTTTACTTTTTATTAGGTTTTTATGTGTAACTCCTCTTCTGTTTACTTTTGATTTAAATAATTTAAGTGGTGGGGGGGCAGACAGCCTCTCTGTGGAGTTTAGGGTGGGTAACTGCTCTAATGGAAGCGCAGAGAAGCGTGTAGGACTGCAGCTCTGCCTCCTGGTCTGGACCACAGACTGTATTAAGTCTATGGTCTGAACTCTGAGCTGTCATGGCTTTGGGCCAGTAGTAAATTTCTAGATATGAGAGCGGCTCCATCCAAAGTGGGATGAATGCCATCACTCCTAATCAGACCAGGTCTTCTCCAGAAAGTCCGCCAATTATCTACAAAGCCCACATCATTACCTGGACACCACCTCGACAACCAGCGGTTGAATGATGACATGCGGCTATACATGTCATCGATAGTAAGATCAGGTAGGGGTCCAGAGAAAACTACGGAGTCCGACATTGTCTTTGCATTTGACTGTGGTCGCTGGTGTCTCTAACTTTACGTTTCTCAAAATGGAGCTGCCAATAATCAGAGTTGGTTTCTCAGCGGGTGTGTCGCTGAGTGGAGAGAACCTGTTAGAAACGTGAACGGGTCGGTGGTGAACCGTGGGCTTTGGTTTAGGGCTATGCTTCTTTCGGACAGTCACCCAGCCTCCCTGGCTTCCCGGCTGCTCGGGAGTTGCCGGGAGACGGCTAGCAGAAACTGCCTTTGGTCGGCTCGCACCGGCTAAGGGCTGGCTAACTACAGCTGACTGACTTTCTATGGTGCGGAGCCGCGATTATATCTCACTGGGCCTCCAACTTGGTGAATAAACTACATTTGTTACACGAACCATTATCGCTAAAGGAGGCAGAGGAGTAACTAAACATTTGACAAACCGAGCAAGAGAGAGCAGGAGGAGAGAGAAGCCATGGCTAACTGAGCTAAAAGCTAAACTGCAGTAGCAACTAACTAGCGTGTAAACAACTGTGGGGTTAGCGGAAAGTCGCTAACAGGAGAGAGATATGAGTGCTTAAACAGAACTGGTGTACACTCAAATGTATAGCAGGTAATTAGCCGCTATAATGAAGAAAATAACAAAATTAACTGGGTTTTAGTTAGAGCAGCAAAGTTTGCTACCAGTAACACAGAGGCACCGGCAACCGGAAGTGAGACAATACGTTCACCTCAGCACGTCATCACGTCAGCATCAAATAAATAAGTGACAGAAAGTGGAAAATAAAATGTTCAGTGTTCAAAATGAGCAGGCTGTGAACAAAATGTGCACTTTGTCTCCATCTTGTGGCGTTTACGGGAAGAAAAATGTGTCCATGCGATCACCTGCTGTATACATACTGTACATTCAATAATGTTGATGACATTATGCACATGTGAGCATGTTGTCTCTGAAAACTGCATTAAGTTTGTCTCTAAATGAATAAAATGTAATAGTGCATTTCTTAAACAGTGTTGTCTTCTTGGAAATGCTTATCCATTTCTACACCCTTCATACTCTGTTAGCATCATACAGTCCTGCTGACTGACTCGACTTGTTTAAAGAAGCAAATCTTTAGTGAAAATCTTAATTCTCCTTCAGAGAAGAGTTTCTGTGAGGAATTAGTCATTTTGAAAATAAAATGGGAGTCAGCACAAACAGCAAAAGGGAGCAGGTGAATCATAAAATAAACAAACACTCGGCTGGCACACTGCAGGGCTCCAATATTCGCTCTTTATTACACCAGGGTAACGTTTCGAGCACAGCTGCTCTTCATCAGACTAAAGTGGCAACGTACAGTGCCATGTTAAATGTACACATGATACAGTCACATGACGTGATCACGTGAGTCAGGTCTCTAGTGACATAGCAGTAGCATATTTTGCACACATATATCCACATGTATATATCTACACATACACATAAATACATCCATGTATATACATACATATACACACACATGATAGCGTACATGCCTCTGCATTCATAGAGTACCGAAATCGAAATCAATAGTGTCAATTAACACTCTGTATAGATCCACCCCCCAATAAAGAAAACATTTTTTTGGAGGAAAACACTCAATAGGGTGTCCCTCAACACAGTCGGGCCAGTAGACCTTCATCAAGTAGAACATACTACAGAGGCGCCTCCATTGTTCTATCTAAGGTGCTATATTATTTAAGTTATACACAGAGGGATATAACTGGCAAATAATGAGTTTGCAAAGTCACAAAAAGTCCATTTCCTCATTGAGGCCCTGGGTTGACAGCGTTTAGTTTAAATCCAGAACAGTTCACGTTTCAACAGAAGAGTGTTGATGTCTCCCCCTCCGTGGGAGCTGGACATGTTCAATTCCAATATAACTAAGAGAGGCAACAGTGTGGTTCATTCGATCGAAGTGGTTGGCCACTGGACTCTTCAGGTCTTCAGGTCATTGATCATGTATACACTACAAATAATATCACATACAGTATGAAGAAGCAGAGTATTTACAAAACAACATGAACAAATATTCTGTTGAAATCCATGAAAAGTGGTTGCATGAAAACAATAAATGAAGATGAAAACCACTTTGCATGATTCATTTCACACAGTAGAGACAGATGTGAAAAACCTCAACATCTAATAATGAAAAAGAACAATCAATCAGAGCCAAGTGACTTTTAACTTTTTAATTGAAAACTATGAGGTGTAAATGTTTTCAGTTTCATGCATGATAACCAGTTTGGATAATTTATTTCAGACCACAGAAAAGGTGAAGAAAAAAACTTTCCTTGACCCTCGACACCAAATCCGATCTGCTTTAAACATAAAAGAAAAAATAAAAGATGAACAGATCCAGAATGCAGGTTTGGGTGTAAAGTGTGTTGATGAGTTCAGAGTGTAATAAACGACTAATGGCGACTGCTTTCTCAAGGATCTTAGAGCGAAAAGGAGGGTTAGATATAGGTCTATAATTTGACAAAACCCCTGGATTTTGACTTGCAGGATATTTTACAAAGAAACTCTAAGGAGGAGTGTTATCTACTTTTGTTTCGATATCTCAGGAGAACAAAATTAATAGAGAGAATATAATTATTATTATTTAGGGTTTTTTTTTTTATTTATATAAAAAAGGTAGATCCACAGTTAAGTTAATGCTGGCATATTGGATTAATCTCACTGCGATACTCATCCTCTCAAGAGGATATTAACAGACTGCTGGGAACATAATGAAACAAATTTTACAAGTTTTGGGTGGATTGGGGATGCAAAGGCAGGAAACATAGGATTACGTCAGTTACAGTACAGCCCCACAGTCCCAATCTCTTCCATTGATCCCTGGTTATTCCCCTTGCCTAGTGTAGACCTCAACATACAGCAAGAATTGAAGGACAAGTCAGAGCAACTTCCAGTATGGCGCATAGTCCAGAACTATTTTGAGCAACATTTTTCAGACTCAGTGTTTCTATTCACAGATGGCTCCAAAGATCCTGATACAGGGCTGCAGGTGCAGCAGTATATATTCCGGTGAGTGAGTCATATATTAAGAAAAGAGTATCAGACCATTTGTCAGTATATACCACAGAACTATTGGCAATATTATTGGCCCTGCAGTGGATAGAGGAGAAGGAAATAATGAACACCGTGGTTGCATCTGACAGCTTCTCAGCATTAACAAGCATAAGATCTGGCAGATCATCATTTAGAATGGATATTCTCAATGAAATATTCCTTATAATGTACAGGATGGAAATTAAGTGTATATCTACTCGCTTCCTTTGGGTTCCTGCTCATGTTGGTGTGGAGGGAAATGAGCAGGTGGATATTCTGGCCAAGCAAGCACTCCGAATTCAGCATGTAGACCTACAAGTCCCACAAAGCAAAGATGAAGCTAAGACATTCGTTAGGACATATGCACAATCAGTATGGCAGGAGTATTGGGATGATAAGGAAACTGGAAGACATCTATATATTATACAAAGACTTGTTGGTGCTGGGAGGATGGAGGGCTGGAAACGAAGAGAAGAAAGTATCATCACTCGTCTGAGAATAGGTCATACAGGTCTCAATCATACATTATTTAAAATAGGCAAGCACCCAACCGGGAAATGCACATACTGTAGCCAACCAGAAACAGTTGAACATGTAATACTTCATTGTAGGAAATACAATATGGAAAGGAGTCACCTGTTTCAGTCACTGAGGAAGGCAAATCACCAAGATCTTTCATTGTCAGGTCTCTTGGGGAAAACAGCAGGCAAGATATACTACAACGTTATCAAGTTTATAAAAGACACAGATTTAGCTAAAAGAATCTAGGGTTGTTTTGTTTTTTTCTGCATAATCTCCTGTTCCATACTCCAGTCCAGTTGGTGGCGGTAATGCACCTCTAAGCTGGTTTGCCAACCGCCATTAAACTCCAAAGAAGAAGAAGAAGAAGAAGAAGAAGAAGAACAACGTATTGTCTCACCGGTTGCCGGTGCTTCTGTGTTACTGGTAGAAAACTTTGCTGCTCTAACTAAAACCCAGTTAATTTTGTTATTTTCTTCATTATAGCGGCTAATTACCTGCTATACATTTGAGTGTACACTAGTTCTGTTTAAGCACTCATATCTCTCTCCTGTTAGCGACTTTCCGCTAACCCCACAGTTGTTTACACGCTAGTTAGTTGCTACTGCAGTTTAGCTTTTAGCTCAGTTAGCGATGGCTTCTCTCTCCTCCTGCTCTCTCTTGCTCGGTGTGTCAGATGTTTAGTTACTCCTCTGCCTCCTTTAGCGATAATGGTTCGTGTAACAAGTAGTAGTTTATTCACCAAGTTGGAGGCCCAGTGAGATATAATCGCGGCTCCACATCATAGAAAGTCAGTCAGCTGTAGTTAGCCAGCCCTTAGCCGGTGCGAGCCGACCAAAGGCAACTTCTGCTAGCCGTCTCCCGGCAACTCCCGAGCAGCCGGGAAGCCAGGGAGGCTGGGTGACTGTCCGAAAGAAGCATAGCCCTAAACCAAAGCCCACGGTTCACCACCGACCCGTTCACGTTTCTAACAGGTTCTCTCCACTCAGCGACACATCCGCTGAGAAACCAACTCTGATTATTGGCAGCTCCATTTTGAGAAACGTAAAGTTAGAGACACCAGCGACCACAGTCAAATGCAAAGACAATGTCGGACTCCGTAGTTTTCTCTGGACCCCTACCTGATCTTACTATCGATGACATGTATAGCCACATGTCATCATTCAACCGCTGGTTGTCGAGGTGGTGTCCAGGTAATGATGTGGGCTTTGTAGATAATTGGCGGACTTTCTGGAGAAGACCTGGTCTGATTAGGAGTGATGGCATTCATCCCACTTTGGATGGTTAATAATAAATGTTGTATTTTGTTAAAGCTGGTTGTATAATTGTCTTTTATTATTTGTTTTACAGGAATTTGTATTTTTGTTAAAAAGTCACATGACCATTTGACAGATGTAAGTAAAGAAACTGGAAACAACCTCATTCACAAAATCCTGAATAAAAACTGCTGGAGATTTAATTACACATCATGTGAAGCAGCAGATGTTCATTTTATAGATATACTTTATTCAGAAATAAAACATTTTAAACTATTTCCTTTATGTTGATCACAAACTGGACATTGTCATTCATCATTCATGTTATTGATCATGTATACACTACAAAATATATCACATACAGTATGAAGAAGCACTGTAAGAATAAGAAACTGAATCAAAATAAAAGTAGATTAAAACATTTGTTTCCTCAGAGTAAAACAACAGATCCAAAACTCATCAAAAGACTCAAAAATATCAGAAACTAAAACTGATGAATGAAACTACTATACAATGTTTTTTGACTGAAACCGATAAGCTGATAACCAGGATAATTAACAGCTTTGATTTGTAAAGTTTGTTTCCTGATGATGTGATACAGTTTCAGCATTTTGTTGTGGATTAAACTTTATTTTAAGAGGTGGTACAATTTACACACTAAATCTATTTTTTAAAAGCCAAGAAAGCAGCTTCAGTTCAATCAGAGTCTTTACAAAACAACATGAACAAATATTCTGTTGAAATCCATGAAAAAGTGAACAGAATATCAAAAGCAGGAGTTACCATCTTTAATACATTTTGACTAAACAAAACATAACTAAATCCTTCATGGCTCAAGATCTTTCAGAAATGAATTTCAGAATAAAACAATTATTTATGTGAACATGTTTTTACAGTGAGTTGAATGAAAACAATAAACGAAGATTAATTCAGACCACAGAAACAGTGAAGAAAACACTTTCCTTGACCCTCGACACCAAATCTAATCTGCTTTAGACATAAAAGAAAAAATAAAAGACGAGCAGATCCAGAATGCAGGTTTGGGTGTAAAGTGTGATGATGAGTTCAGAGTGTAATAAACCTCAAACGATCATGATACAAATATTTTGAAGGTAAAAGTTGGAACAATTAACTTACATTCCTGAACGTCACAGAGAAATTTCAGTTTGACAGATTTTGATATCAGTGGTTTTGGCATCACCAGCCTTTCCAATATAAAAAAATGGGAAGAGTTTCTCAGTGAAAGTGTCTCTGTGAGTGTAGATGTGAGTCATGTCTTCAGGGTCGTAGAAGGACACCTCCCCCCTGTCATAGTCCAGCTGGACTCTGATCCTCTGGAGACTCTTCTTCACTCTGATAATCTCACCAAGACCATTAGTGTATTTTCCATCATCATGACATAAACACCAGATTCCATATTTTGGTGAAACAAATATCTTTCCCTTCCTGTCAACTGACTCTTTAGCCAAACCCAAAGTCCAGGCAGGATGGTCTCCCACCTCCACCTCCCAGCTGTGTTTCCCTGAGCTGAAGCACTCAGAGCCCAGAACATCTGCATACTTAGTGTTTCTCTCTGGATTGTCAGGAAGCTGCTGCTTTTTGTCTCCATATCTCACACTGGTCAGATCATCAGACAGATAGAGAGAGGGGTTTGCAGTATTTGGGTCCAGAATGACAGGACTGAAGTGGACCTCGTCCTTCATCTTCTCCCAGACTCTGAAGGACAGGTTGCCCAGGTGTTTGGCCACATCTATCAGTGCTCCTGAGACCAGCTGTGGATCTGACAGTGAGCACTGGACTCTGGCTCTGGTCTGAGTGGGTTTATAACTGCTGAGGAATGGCACGTTGTGTTTCTGCAGGTCTTCTTCAACAGCGGAGATACTGTCTGACAGAGAGGAGATCTGCTCCTGAATCCTCTTCATCTCTCTGCTGACAGTCTTCCCCTTCTGCTCCTCTTCCTCCCTCAGAGCTGCCAGTCTGGACTCCTCTTCCTCTTTCAGGAACTGGTGGAGCTTGTTGAACTCGGCTCTGATCTGCCTCTCTGTGGACAACAGCTGCTTCTTGGAGTGTTGAATCACTTCATTGTATGTTTTCTCCACTTGTTTGTGTTTGTCCCTCTTGTCCTGTAGAGACTTTAAGTCAGATTTCAGCTGGTCCTTCAGCTCACTGACTGCTTGTTCTATAGGAACCACCTTGTGACTCTGGTGGTGAGGAAACTCACAGACAGGACACAGAGCTCTATCTTCATCCTTACAGAACAATTTAGGCTCTTCTTGATGTTTACTACACACCACCTCCACCTTCTTCTCTCCTTTTTCTGTCTCAGATGATCTAGATTTCTGTCTCCCAGCAAAGGAGTCAGCCAGTTCCTTCAGTGGAAAGTTCACTCCGAGACTTGTTTTTGAGGATTTTCTTTTACAAATGGGACAGTTTTTGTTTTTAGCTTGTTTCCAGAATTGTTGCAGGCAGCTTGAACAGAAGCTGTGGTTGCAGCTCAGAGACACAGGATCTCTGAAAGTCTCTGAACACACATGGCAGTTCAGGAAACTTTCAACAAGAACAATTTTCTCAGCCATTTCTGCTTTTATTCAAATTATCTGGCAAGACTCACCAGATCCAGCTTCTCTTCAGCTTGCTGCTTAAAATCCTTCAAGTGAGCAGTTAGAGATCTCTCACCCTGTAATGGCGTCGTGATTCTGTTCAACAGTGTCAGAATTTGCTTTCAGTTTCACCAACATCTTTCATTGGTTAATCATTAATGGTAATAAATGCAGTGATGTATTTTATAACCAGCAGATGGAACAGGATATGGCCTTAAACCTGTACAAGCTGTACTTCATAATTCTGAAATCTTTCAAGTTTATTCTGGACTCAAACATGTTTAACTCCTCTGTGTGATGATCTGACCGATGTGAGTTATTTAGTCTTAAACACTGACAGGAAGGTGAAGATTTTTATCTCTCCAAAATGTTGCAGCTGATTTTTATCACAATGAACTTTGTCAGAGTGAAGACAAAGAAACTGTTGGAAACACAGAACAAACCACTGATATCAAACTCTGTTAAGTCGACACTTACTGTACCTGTAATGTTAAGGAACATTGAGGTGTGTGTGTGTATTTCTGTGGTTAATTATGAGTTGCTCATTTAAACTTTTACATATATCCACATGTGAAAAGACTTTCAGAAACATTTGTCCTGTTTATTGCTGATTACAGCTCTCACTATCTTTGGACTTTGTGTTACAGTGTTTTTATTGCCTGACCTTTGAACTCAACATTTCATTGCCACATGTTCTTCCTTCTGATTTCAGGTCTTTTGTTTTTGTATAGGGTCACACAAATTATAGTAACTGTCCAGAAGATCGACAACTTTAAAAATGCTTTTATGAGTCTTTTTCACTTTCTTCATTTTCATTGCAAAACCCCTCAAAACAAGTGTTAAAACAAAAAACTAAATACTATATCTGTTCTTATTTTAGGTATGTAAGACCTAACAGGATGGTGTAGATCATTATAATATATAACCCAATCTGAATTTATGTTGATTTACTTCTCAGGAACCTCATATATATGCATGTGTGTGAAAATGTACTTTCAACTGTATTGTAAGATGCATTTCTTAAATTTGAAGTTTTACTCAAAAAGAAGTAACAGGCAGCAAGTGGAAATCAACTGGCTGGTGTTGAACATACTGGACAGCCTGCAGGGAAAGTGCAGCCTTTGTTGCCCCCTTGTGGAAATGTAGACACACAAACAAAACTGAATGAGTGTAGATGTAAACATGTACTGTATATGAATATAAAATGTGTAAAATGCATTATGGAAGCCACCGGACATCACATATCTGTCTGAAACATGACTGACAAGCAGTCAGTATAGTTTATGTATACAAATATATGACAGATATAAGACAGTTTTGCAGATCATTATTGAGCTGATAAGTTTATTCATGAAATAAATAAATTATTATTATTAAACCAAATGGATGCTTGACAGTTTTTAATGGTAACAGAATACAAATTGAGTAACAATTTTAGTAAATAATTCAAATGCAGAAACGTCTCCATAAGTGCACTCAACATAATCTGCTGACTATTTCATTTATACTCATATTTAGCCAATCTCAGTGTTTCCTGAAGTTTGATTTAAGGTCCCAACTTGGCTGTGAAGCCGTTTCTGGTTGCTCCAAAGATGACAAGAGTATTTTTGTGTCTAAGTCTGACTTTAAGTCCCAAGATAAGGCTGGAATGTTATGTTTGTTCATAATTCTCAAGTTACAAGAAAGATTAGACAAAGCAGACTCCAAATTTCCAGCCTGGTCTCTCTCAAAAAAACAAAAACAAGGAAATAAACAACAACATCAAGAGCCACAGCAGAGATGAATTTCTTAGATACCCTGGACATACAGTATGTCTGACAGACAGAATGGGATTTTTGTGAAGGATATGTATTAAAAGAAACATCTGTCACAAACTGCCAAGAGGTGCAACTATTGATCAACCTGTGCAGGAAACAACACACACACACACACACACACACACACACACACACACACACACAGTGAGGTACAGACCAGTGTGAGAATCAATACAACTCCATCAACATTAAACAAGTTGCACAACTCTTCTCCAACATGCCATGCTTTATTCCTCACATGTTTTCAGCTGTTCAGCCTTCATCAGGTGATATGAGGCTGATTCAGGTTTCTTTATATACAATCGGTTAATTAGTCATGTGACTTTACAAAAGAAAATATAATTAATTTAGTTGGGGTGTCCATAAATGTTGAAGTTTAAAGAGTTTCTGTGAGGAATTAATTGTTTTGGAGATTTAATCATTAATGAATTAAGAATAAATATTGTATTTTGTTAAAGCTGGTTGTATAATTGTCTTTTATTATTTGTTTTTTTTTACTGTAATTTGTATTTTTGTTTGAAAGTCACATGACCATTTGACAGATGTACGTAAAGAAACTGGAAACAACCTCATTCACAAAATCCTGAATAAAAACTGCTGGAGATTTAATTTCACATCATGTGAAGCAGCAGATGTTCATTTTATAAAGATATACTTTATTCAGAAATAAAACATTTTAAACTATTTACTTTATGTTGATCACAAACTGGACATTGTCATTCATCATTCATGTTATTGATCATGTATACACTACAAAAAATATCACATACAGTATGAAGAAGCACTGTAAGAATAAAAGACTGAATCAAAATAAAAGTAGATTAAAACATTTGTTTCCTCAGAGTAAAACAACAGATCCAAAACTCATCAAAAGACCCAAAAATATCAGAAACTAAAACTGATGAATGAAACTACTATACAATGTTTGTTGACTGAAACTGATAAGCTGATAACCAGGATAATTAACAGCTTTGATTTGTAAAGTTTGTCTCCTGATGATGTGATACAGTTTCAGCATTTTGTTGTGGATTAAACTTTATTTTAAGAGGTGGTACAATTTACACACTAAATCTATTTTTTAAAAGCCAAGAAAGCAGCTTCAGTTCAATCAGAGTCTTTACAAAATAACATGAACAAATATTCTGTTGAAATCCATGAAAAAGTGAACAGAAAATCAAAAGCAGGAGTTACCACCTTTAATACAGTTTGACTAAACAAAACAACTAAATCCTTCATGGCTCAAGATCTTTCAAAAATGAATTTCACATTAAAACAATGATTTATGTGAACATGTTTTTACAGTGAGTTGCATGAAAACAATAAACGAAGATGAAAACCACTTTGCATGATTCATTTCATTTTTAGAGACCATTAAGAAAAACAGTGAGGGAAAAAAAACTTTCCTTGACCCTCGACACCAAATCTAATCTGCTTTAGACATAAAAGAAAAATAAAAGACGAGCAGATCCAGAATGCAGGTTTGGGTGTAAAGTGTGATGATGAGTTCAGAGTGTAATAAACCTCAAACGATCATGATACAAATATTTTGAAGGGAAAAGTTGGAACAATTAACTTACATTCGTGAACGTCACAGAGAAATCTCAGTTTGACAGATTTTGATATCAGTGGTTTTGGCATCACCAGCCTTTCCAATATAAAAAAATGGGAAGAGTTTCTCAGTGAAAGTGTCTCTGTGAGTGTAGATGTGAGTCATGTCTTCAGGGTCGTAGAAGGACACCTCCCCCCTGTCATAGTCCAGCTGGACTCTGATCCTCTGGAGACTCTTCTTCACTCTGACAGTCTCACCAGCTCCAATAGCGTATATTCCACTGCGATGTGATAAACACCAGACTCCATATTCTGGTGAGACACCTATCTTTCCCTTCCTGTCAACTGACTCTTTAGCCAAACCCAAAGTCCAGGCAGGATGGTCTCCCACCTCCACCTCCCAGCTGTGTTTCCCTGAGCTGAAGCACTCAGAGCCCAGAACATCTGCATACTTAGTGTTTCTCTCTGGATTGTCAGGAAGCTGCTGCTTTGTGTCTCCATGTCTCACACTGGTCAGATCATCAGACAGATAGAGCCAGCGGTTTGCAGTGTTTGGGTCCAGAATGACAGGACTGAAGTGGACCTCCTCCTTCATCTTCTCCCAGACTCTGAAGGACAGGTTGCCCAGGTGTTTGGCCACATCTATCAGCGCTCCTGAGACCAGCTGTGGATCTGACAGTGAGCACTGGACTCTGGCTCTGGTCTGAGTGGGTTTATAACTGCTGAGGAATGGCACGTTGTGTTTCTGCAGGTCTTCTTCAACAGCAGAGATACTGTCTGACAGAGAGGAGATCTGCTCCTGAATCCTCTTCATCTCTCTGCTGACAGTCTTCCCCTTCTGCTCCTCTTCCTCCCTCAGAGCTGCCAGTCTGGACTCCTCTTCCTCTTTCAGGAACTGGTGGAGCTTGTTGAACTCGGCTCTGATCTGCCTCTCTGTGGACAACAGCTGCTTCTTGGAGTGTTGAATCACTTCATTGTATGTTTTCTCCACTTGTTTGTGTTTGTCCCTCTTGTCCTGTAGAGACTTTAAGTCAGATTTCAGCTGGTCCTTCAGGTCACTGACTGCTTGTTCTATAGGAACCACCTTGTGACTCTGGTGGTGAGGAAACTCACAGACAGGACACAGAGCTCTATCTTCATCCTTACAGAACAATTTAGGCTCTTCTTGATGTTTACTACACACCACCTCCACCTTCTTCTCTCCTTTTTCTGTCTCAGATGATCCAGATTTCTGTCTCCCAGCAAAGGAGTCAGCCAGTTCCTTCAGTGCAAAGTTCACTCCAGGATATTCTTTTGAGGATTTTCTTTTACAAATGGGACAGTTTTTGTTTTCAGCTTGTTCCCAGAATTGTTGCAGGCAGCTTGAACAGAAGCTGTGGTTGCAACTCAGAGACACAGGATCTCTGAAAGTCTCTGAACACACATGGCAGTTCAGGAAACTTTCAACAACAACAATTTTCTCAGCCATTTGTCTCGGTATCTAAATTGTCTTTCAAAAGCAAGACTCACCAAGTTACTGTCTTTTCCCTTGATTGCTTCAAATACTCCAAACATGTGTTTTCCAGCAGAGGTCTCACACCCTGTAATGGCACCTCCGCTCTGTTCAACAATGTCAAAATCTACTTTCATTTTCTCTTTCCTGTCATCAGTTAAATGCTGCCATGTCATTTAGTCACCAGCAGATGGAGGTGTCAGGAGGTCTGTGAGTTTCATATTTTCCTCTTGATTCAGAACAATTAAATGTCCTTGTATAGGCAGTTGTTTTGTTTACGAGACAACAACAAAATAAAAGGCAACATGTGTAAAAACTGATGACCTCATGTTTTGTTTCACTAAATAAAGAATAGAAATGGTCACAAACTGCCACAAATAAGGAGAAGATTGTAGTATTTTAGTCTAAGGAGGACTGAACATTAGAACAGGCTGACTGACACTAAACCAGGTTTAGATATTTGGATTTTTCAGCCACTGTAACAGGAAACATGTTCTGCTAATATATCAGCATGACTGTGTTCATTTCATCCAGTTGCACTAAATATAGAACAGTTAACATTCATGCATAGGAAAGATTTGATTTAGTTTTCATCTTATTTCCCTTGTATTCTCCTTTTCATCACAAGTCAAAGCGGCCAAATGTAAGTAAAATTTACTGGGTCAATATTATAACATGAGACCAAACTAACTATTATTACTGTTGTTTTTTTTTAAAACATTGTGTTACAGTAAATGTACAAATAACAATCATGATACAGAACAGAATTCTGAAAATAAAAGTCTCTCAACCCAAGTCTACTTGTTTTACTTTCTGGCACATTTTCTCTCTTTCGTGTATTTATTCGTTCATTCTCTTTCCTCTTTTATTGACATTAACGATCACAAGATTAGAGTCCTGCAATAGTCAGTTAAATCATGCATTAGTTGATGCATTAATATGACATTCTGTATTGTCATAAGTTGTGGTTTCAGCTTCTAAAGTAAATATCAGAAGGACACAATAAAACTCACCTGAAACTTGTTTTATGTCAGTTTGTTTGTTCAGTATTTCTGTAGCAGTTACTCTTCCTGGAGTTCACACAAAACATAGAAATGACAGTTTACATGGTTCTTATTTAGACACAAAAGCTATGACACAACATAGTAAGAAAACATGTGATTCAGGCAGGTACAGATGTTGTTTAATAGTCACATTTCCCATAAACCTTCCAGTCATACAGCACATGATTAGGATCTATCTCCAACAGAGGAATGAGAGGTGCTGCTGCTTTTCTGCTGCTTTTTCTCCGACAGCAGCAGAAAAGGAAAGAATGAGAGAAGCAGAGAAGGAAGAAAGAAAAAGAAAGTTGCAAAAAAATGAAACATGTTTAAATTCAGTGTTAATCTGTATCTTGTACAACTGAGTTTTGATGATGATGGCACAGCAGCACACAATAAATGTCGGCCTCTGAAGAGCTGAAAAGACTCATGTCTGAGATATAATTCAATCTGAATAATGTTTTTGAGATGTTTTGACTAAATTGGTGCCTGATGAAGCAACAACATCAAGAGCCACAGCAGAGATGAATTTCTTAGATACCCTGGACATACAGTATGTCTGACAGACAGAATGGGATTTTTGTGAAGGATATGTATTAAAAGAAACATCTATCAGAAACTGCCAAGAGGTGCAACTATTGATCAACCTGTGCAGGAAACAATAAGATGCATGTAAATAAGTGACAGAAAGTGGAAAATAAAATGTTCAGTGTTCAAAATGAGCAGGCTGTGAACAAAATGTGCACTTTGACATTATGACATTATGCACATGTGAGCATGTTGTCTCTGAAAATTGCATTAAGTTTGTCTCTAAATGAATAAAATGTAATAGTGAATGTTCGAAAGCCCACATGTTTATGCATTGTATACTGTTTATTGAACTAAGTTTCATGTTTCATCCCTTGTTATTCTGCTTTACCGTGTAAGTCTCATATGTCCGACTCTATTTAATGCACCACAGATGTCCGACGCCATTGAATGCACCACTCACGTGTGTGCATGCCATACCTTACTAAGTTAACTTTCTCCCAATGCAGTTGTAGAGAGAGCGTGAATGAGATAATTTTTCCTTTGCCTTTTCTCCATGTGACTGTACTCCCTTGGCTTATTGCTGTGTGTAAATGTCAGAAGGTGAGTGGGATGATGTTATACTGCTGAAGTTGGCAGCTTATAGGTGTATTTGTTTAGTTGTGCACAAGCTAATGTTATGTTATGCTAACGTGTTGTTGAAGCTAATAAGATAATTCATCTAGTTTTATGCCTTATGTGAGGTGATTTATTATGTTATATTACTCGTCTGATTATGTTTGTGTATTTGAGGTGTGGTGTTTGCTATACTGATAGATATTTGTTGTATCATTATTACAGACAATAGCAGAATAAATCAACCACAACCTGGATATCTGTATCCCTGTTCTTTAACTTGAACACCAACATCCTGCACCTTGCCACTCTAAACCAGTTAAATTCCTGGAGACAACAACCTCTCCTTTTTATGGTCCTTCGAGCTGGATTAGAGTATAAATCAAGGTATGGAACCTGCAGATGTCCAGACTGAGCCCGCACCCCAACGTGCTTCGCAGAGAGAGAGACACCCCCCAGCCTACTTGACTGACTATGTGGTTGCAACACTCCCTTCAGAGGGACAAACTCACACCACACAACAAGCTCTCTCCTCCCAGAGATCACGTAGGGGGAGACCATGCTCATCTCAGAGGAGCTGTGACTCCAGATCAACACGGTCATCTCGCTCATCCATGAGCAGATTCCCCTCTAACGTTCTCTCAGAACTGGAAAAGCACAGCTGGAAGAGTGAGTGAAGCAGATGGAGCTTGAGGAGTTACAACAGCATCTAGAGGAGGACAACCAAATAGAACATGAATGTAGGTGACTTCAAGCTCAAGCCAGAGAGGCCCAGCAACTGCAGGAGGACGCCATCAGAATGCAAGAAACATTAACCAGACAGCTGGAGAGGCGGCGGCAGCTAAAGAAGAGAACGAACGAGCTGGAAATAGCTAAGATGGTTACATCTCTCCTGAACGAGAAAGCACAGGACTCTGGTGGTGCCAGATCCTCACCCTGTCCATCAGATTATAGTGAAGCAAGCCAACCTGTACCTCCACCTGCAGCGCTCCATGCGACTCCGCCTCCAGCACTGGTGACTCTACCTTCAGCTAACCAACATGCGGCTCTGCCTCCACCCCCACACGTGGCTCCGCTCCCCGCGCCTCTGGCTTCGCCTCCAGTGCTACATGTGGCTCCGCCCTCTGCGCCGTATCCATCCCTTCCTCCGCTACTACATTCTGCTCTTCCTCCAGTATCCCTGCCTTCTAGTTCAGCGCCTGTGAACTACTACACTGCTCCAACTTCATATTCGGTTCACCCAGCGCAGTATCCCCCATCCAGTTCAACCTTCACCTGCCCTGTCCAGGCAGAGTCGTGCTCCACTTCAGCTCTGCCTCAACCACAGGCAGCTGATGTGTTCCCACTCAGTGCTACGTCCAACGGTATCCCCAAATCTATGATTCCCTTCTTCGAGAGTGGTAAAGAAAGTGACCTTGCTCTATTGAGGATGGCGCTCGACAACCTGTTGAACAGTCATCTGCATCTGAGCGAGCCGTACAAGTATCAAGTGCTTCTTGGACACCTGAAGTTACCGAGTGCGCTTCAGCTAGCCAAAGCCTACATGCATGATCCAAGGCCGTACACAACGGCCATGCGGGCGCTGCAAGACAAGTACGGTCAACCTCTTCAGCTCGTCCAAAGTGAACTAGGTGCCATCCTTAACGCGCCAGCCCTCAAGTTTGGAGACTCTGAGGCATTTGATGCGTTCGCCTTGTCCATCCAAACTCTAGTAGGCATGCTTAGGACCCTGGAGGGACAGAACGGCTACGAATTAAGATGTGGATCTCATGTCGACCGGCTAGTGAGCAAGATGCCGCCAAGCTATCGTGACGGGTTTGTGGAATACTGCCTGAACCAAGGTATTCTTCGGACAGGTGCGGACCAAACCTATACCCTGCCTGATCTGAGTTCCTGGCTTCAGATGAAATCCCAAGCAAAGTGCATAGCAGGTAGAGCTGCTTCACTCTATAACTATGAAGCACCCAAGCCACCAAAGAAGGACCAACATCCCTTTAACAAACCGAAGGAGAAATCAACAACATTCCTCCTCACTGCCAATGACAATCAAGGCTCCAAAGGATGACCAGCACACCCGAAGTCCTCATCCAAACCCAAACCATACTGTCCCCACTGCGACAATAAAGAGCACTTCCTGAATGCTTGCACAGGGTTCAAGAAACTGAACACAGAGCAGATTGTGAGGTGGATAAGGGATGGACAGCGGTGTTGGAAGTGCGGACGATCTCACAAGCCCGAGGTTTGTACCCTCAAGCGACCTTGCAATATCTGCAAAGAGCAACATCTGACAATACTACATGACGCAGCCCAGCAGACCCACAAGAGTGTGCTCATGGTGACTCCTCCTACTACAAAGGTGTACTTGGATAGACCAAACAGATCCCCCAAGGTGATGCTCAAGGTTGTGAAAGTCTTACTTCATGCTGAAGACAGAATGCTGGAGACGTATGCAGTACTAGACGACGGTTCAGAGCGAAGCATCATATTGCCACAAGCCATACAACGGCTGAACCTCACCGCACAGCCTGAAACACTTACCGTCCGAACCGTTCACCAAGAGGTAGTGCAGCTTCAAGGTGCTTCAGTCGCCCTTTATGTTTCCTCTCTGCTCAAACCTGAAGAGAGGTATCACATACGTCATGCATTCACCTCTGAGAACCTAGGTCTCTCAGAGCATTCCTATCCAGTGAGGTCCCTCCAAAGGGAATATAAGCACCTCCGCAACTTACCTTTGCCTCCTGTAGATCATGCTCAACCTCTGCTGCTCATCGGATCCGACATGCCTCATCTCCTGACACCCATAGAGCCGGTGCAGACAGGCCCATCGCAGTCCGTACCAAACTTGGCTGGTCACATCAAGGTCCCACCAATATTGACCAAGTTCCCGCATCCGAGCAGCAGTGCCTATTCACAGTAACAGACTCGCCAACCTGCGAGCTCTTTAAGAATGTTGAGCGCCTATGGCAGATTGAAACGCTGCCCTATACAAGCGAGAAGCAGGTGACCCGATCGAAGCAAGATCAGCAAGCCTTAGCCCTACTCCAGTCATCCACTGTCAGAGTCACTGTTGATGGGATACAAAGATATGCTACGTCGTTGCTTCGCCGAGCCAACTCCGCCACCCTCCAGGCTCCTATGGAAACGGTGTTGTCAAGTCTTCGTAGCACTGAGAGGAGACTTGCCAAGACCCACAACGCGCCGAGGCGTATTGCCAAGAGATCAAGAAGCTGGACAGGATGGGCTACGTAGCAGTGGTGCCACCCGAGGTAGCTACATCAACCCCAGAATCCTGGTTTATACCTCACCATATGGTGCGGCACAACAACAAGGACAGGATTGTCTTCAACTGCTCCTTCCAGTACGAAGGGAAGTCCCTCAACGACTTTCTCCTCCCCGGACCTGCCCTATGTCCATCACTGCTGGGAGTCCTCATTCGGTTTCAGCAGTACCCAGTAGCGGTGAGCGGTGACATCAAAGGTATGTTCCACCAGATACGCCTTTTGCCAGCCGACAAACCAGTTCTGTGCTTCATCTGGCGGGATATGAAGAGGACTGAGGAGCCTAAGATCTACAAATGGCAGGTTCTGCCATTCGGCACTACGTGCAGCCCATGCTGTGCTATCTATGCCCTGCAACAGCACGTCCAGAATACCAGTGAGTCCAAGAGCGACCTCATTGATATCGTTGAGCAGTCATTCTACGTGGATAACTGTCTCCACAGCACCCACTCTAAAGAGCAAGCTAAGGACGTTGTTGATCGCCTGTGCCAGCTACTCCACACCGGAGGCTTTGAAATATGCCAGTGGACTAGTAATGTTCCCGCCGTCATCGAACATCTTCCATCTGATGTCAGATCTGAGAGCAGTGAGCTATGGCTTTCCCAATACAGTATGGACCTGCAGGAGCCAACTCTTGGGCTACGTTGGGATTGCCTTCATGACTCCTTGAAGTACAAACATAGACCAGTGGAGAGAACTGAACCCACATTGAGGAACGTCTACAGGGTACTTGCCTGTCAGTATGATCCGCTAGGTTATATTGTACCATTCACCACAAGAGCCAAGATTCTGGTTCAGGATCTTTGGAAGGAACAGATTGGCTGGGATGACCCCATCTAGCCACAGAGCCTCCGTGACAGATGGCTCACCTGGGAACGGGAGATTCCTGATCTCATCCAGATGGAAATTCCCAGATGTTATGCACCAGTGTCTGCAGACTCACTGACATCAATCAGAGATCTTCACATCTTCTGCGACGCCTCTGAGAGAGCATACGGATCTGTTGCCTATCTACGGACAGAAGACGCCCAGAAGCAAGTGCATGTTTCCTTTGTCCTGGCTCGATCCCGCGTGGCGCCAAAGAAGCAACTGTCCATGCCGCGGTTAGAGTTGAGTGCCGCACTCACCGGTGCTCAATTAGCCAGCATCCTTCAAACTGAGCTCATCTTACCTATCGGGAAGATCATTCTCTGGTCAGACTCCACCACAGTTCTCCACTGGATCAGGTCAGAATCTTGCCGCTATAAGGTCTTCGTGGGCACACGTGTGGCAGAGATACAGAGTCTCACGGACGTGAGCAACTGGAGGTACGTGGATACTACGAACAATCCTGCTGATGATATCACGCGGGGCAAGACCCTGAAGGAGTTGTCCCAACCACACCGCTGGCACCAAGGTCCTGCCTTCCTACGTCACACAGAGGATCAATGGCCGACCAGCCCATCATCCTATCCAGAGGCAGATGATAGCAAGTTGAAGAAATCCTCCTTCTGTGGATATGTGACTGTTGACTCCTGTCCTCAACTCCCAGAGGTCAGCGTGTTCTCCACATGGAAGGACCTTATGCAGGCAACAGTGCGGTCCCTACACGGGGCGGCAGATCCAAACTCTGAATCACTCCACAAAGCAGCTGATTACATCAAAGCTGAGAATCCCCCCCTTAAACAGGCGCAGTTGGCGTCATTCCCAGAAGAGGGACCCTTGCCAACCTCCAGTAGATTGGGCTCCCTATCTCCTGAGTATGATAAGGATACAGGGCTCATCAGAGTTGGGGGGAGGTTACGGAGAGCGGAGCAGCTAGAACTAGACACCATCCACCCGGTCGTGCTAGACTCAAAGCATCCCTTGACCAACTTAATCATCCAGGATTTTGATGGGACCCTCCTGCATCCTGGCTCTGAAAGAGTGCTGGCTGAGCTACGTCGTCGGTTTTGGATACTACGGGGGAGGGAAGCAGTCAAGAGGCAGCAGAGTCGTTGCATGCAGTGCCAGGTGTGGCGTGCCAATCCTTCTGTCCCTAAGATGGCTGATTTGGCACCTGCTCGTCTGCGCCTATATAAGCCACCCTTTTATTCAACCGGAGTCGATTGTTTCGGGCCCTTCACAGTGAAGATTGGACGCCGAACAATGAAGCGTTGGGGCATTGTCTTCAAGTGCATGACAACCAGATGTGTGCATCTAGACCTCCTGGAGAGGCTCGACACCGACGCCTTTCTGATGTCTTTACGCCATTTCATCGCCAGAAGAGGCAAACCCTTCGAGCTCCTGTCCGACAACGCTTCTGGACCAGATTCATCAGTCACTACCTGCCCAGCCTACAGGAGAGACAGAAGTGGCAGAGAGATGGGAAACACCTTGAACCAAACCAAGTGGTGCTCATTGTGGATCCTCAGCTCCCACGGGCTTTATGGCCTGTCAGGAAGGTGACTGCCACTTACCCTGAAGCTGACGGATGCGTCCGGACTGCCACCATTGAGGTCAAAGATCGGACATACATTCGACCAGCAGCCCGTCTGGTCCAGCTCCCTAAGCTTGAAGACGAAGACAAAGATCCACCTGCCTGAGTGGCCTTTCTACTCTGGATTCGACTGTCTGTGCAGACAGTCGGGGGCGGCTGTGTTCGAAAGCCCACACATTTATGCATTGTATACTGTTTATTGAACCAAGTTTCATTTGTGTAAATGTCAGAAGGTGAGCGGGATGATGTTATACTGCCGAAGTTGGCAGCTTATAGGTGTATTTGTTTAGTTGTGCACAAGCTACCGTTATGTTATGCTAACGTGTTGTCGAAGCTAATAAGCTAATTCATCTAGTTGTATGCCTTATGTGAGGTGATTTATTATGTTATATAAGTGCTGAATATTGAATGAGTACTGTTTTCCTTTGTAATATTACTCATCTGATTATGTTTGTGTATTTGAGGTGTGGTGTTTGCTATACTGATAGATATTTGTTGTATCATTATTACAGACCACAGCAGAATAAATCAACCACAACCTGGATATCTGTATCCGTGTTCTTTAACTTGAACACCAACATCCTGCACCTTGCCACTCTAAACCAGTTAAATTCCTGGAGACAACGACCTCTCCTTTTTAGTGAAAGCATTTCTTAACCATTGACGTGACATGCTGACGTGCTCAGGTGAACGTATTGTCTCATTTCCGGTTACCGGTGTTTCTGTGTTAGTGGTTGCAAATTTCGCTGCTCCAGCTAAACCCAGCTAATTTTGATATTTTCTTTACTATAGCGGCTATTACCTGCTATACATTTAAGGATACATTAGTTCTGTTTAAGCACTCATATCTCTCTCCTGTTAGCGACTTTTCGCTAATTCCACAGTTGTTTACACGCTAATTAGTTGCTTGCTACTCTAGCTAAGTTAGCGATGGCTTCTCCCTCTCCTTCTCCTGCTCTCTCTTGCTCGGTGTGTCATATGTTTAGTTACTCCTCTGCCTCCTTTAGCGATAATGGTACGTGTAACAAATGTAGTTTATTCACTGCGTTGGAGGCGAGGCTCAGTGAGTTAGAGTCGCGGCTCCGCACCATGGAGAGTCAGTCAGCCGTAGCTAGCCAGCCCCTAGCCGGTGCGAGCCGACCAAAGGTAGCTTCTGCTAGCCGTCTCCCGGCAACTCCCGAGCAGCCGGGAAACCAGGGAGGCTGGGTGACTGTCCGAAAGAAGCATAGCCCTAAACCAAAGCCCACGGTTCACCACCGACCCGTTCACGTTTCTAACAGGTTCTCTCCACTCAGCGACACACCCGCTGAGAAACCAACTTTGATTATTGGCAGCTCCATTTTGCGAAACGTGAAATTAGCGACACCAGCGACCACAGTCAAATGCATCCCAGGGGCCAGAGCGGGCGACGTTGAATCCTATTTAAAACTGCTGGCTAAGGATAAACGTAAATATGCTAAGATTGTTATTCACGTCGGCGGTAATGACACCCGATTACGCCAATCGGAGGTCACGAAAATTAATGTTGAGTCGGTGTGTACATATGCAAAGACAATGTCGGACTCCGTAGTTTTCTCTGGGCCCCTACCTAATCTTACTAGCGATGACATGTATAGCCGCATGTCATCATTCAACCGCTGGTTGTCGAGGTGGTGTCCAGGTAATGATGTGGGCTTTGTAGATAATTGGCGGCCTTTCTGGAGAAGACCTGGTCTGATTAGGAGAGATGGCATTCATCCCACTTTGGATGGAGCCGCTCTCATATCTAGAAATCTGGCCGAATTTATTAGTGGCCCAAAGCCATGACAGCTCAGAGTTCAGACCACAGACTTAATACAGTCTGTGGTCCAGACCAGGAGGCAGAGCTGCAGTCCTACACGCTTCTCTGCGCTTCCATTAGAGCAGTTACCCACCCTAAACTCCACAGAGAGGTTGTCTGCCCCCCGACCACTTAAATCACTTAAATTATTTAAATCAAAAGTAAACAGAAGAGTTACACATAAAAACCTAATAAAAAGTAAAACCACCACTGCAACAGTACAACAAAATAGGAGAATTAAATGTGGACTCTTGAACATCAGATCTCTCTCATCTAAAGCTGTTCTAGTGAACGATCTAATATCAGATCATAATATTGATTTATTCTGTCTTACTGAAACCTGGCTGTGTCAGGATGAATATGTTAGCCTAAATGAATCCACTCCCCCCAGTCACATTAATACTCACATTCCTCGAGGCTCAGGCCGAGGAGGTGGAGTTGCAGCCATCTTCGACTCAAGCCTATTAATCAAACCCAAACCTAAACTAAATTATAACTCGTTCGAAAGCCTTGTTCTTAGTCTTTCACACCCAACCTGGAAAATACTACAGCCAATTCTATTTGTTATAGTGTACCGAGCTCCTGGACCGTATTCTGAATTTTTATCTGAATTCTCAGAGTTCTTATCAGGTTTAGTCCTTAAAACAGATAAAATAATTATTGTAGGTGATTTTAATATTCATGTGGATGTAGGAAATGATAGCCTTAGTGCTGCGTTTATCTCTTTATTAGATTCAATTGGCTTCTGTCAGAGTGTACATAAACCCACTCACTGTTTTAACCACACCCTCGACCTTGTTCTTGTCTATGGCATAGAAATTGAACATCTAATAGTCTTTCCACAGAATTCTCTTTTATCAGACCATTTTTTATTAACTTTTGAATTCCTATTACTGGACTACACGCCATTAGGCAAACATTCCTACACTAGATGTCTATCTGATGGTGCTGTAGCTAAATTTAAGGAAGTGATTCCATCTGCATTTAATTCAGTTCCATGTCTCAATATAACAGATGACTCCTATGCTAACTTTAGTCCCTCCCAAATTGATCATCTTGTTGATAGTGCTGCAGGCTCACTACTAATAATACTCGACTCTATCGCCCCTCTAAAAAAGAAGATAATAAAACAGGAGGTTAGCTCCATGGTATAACCCGCAAACCCGCAAACTAAAACAAACATCGCGAAAACTTGAAAGGAAATGGCGTTCCACCAATCTGGAAGAATCATGTTTAGCCTGGCAAGATAGTCTTAAAATTTATAGGAAGGCCCTCCGTAATGCCAGAGCAGCCTACTACTCATCATTAATAGAGGAAAATAAGAACAACCCCAGGTTTCTGTTCAGCACTGTAGCCAGGCTGACAGAGAGTCACAGCTCTGTTGAGCCATGTATTCCTATAGACCTCAGTAGTAACGACTTCATGAGCTTCTTTAATGATAAAATTCTAACTATTAGAGACAAAATTCAGCACCTCTTGCTCTCAGTTGGTACTGACTTATCTTCAAGCACAGGAACCTTAGAAACAACTGTAAAACCTGATGTACATTTAGACTGCTTTTCTCCCATCAACCTTTATCAGCTAACTTCCATGATTTCCTCATCTAAGCCATCAACGTGTCTCTTAGACCCCATCCCAACTAGGCTGCTTAAAGAAGTTTTACCCTTAGCACTTCTTTACTAGATATGATCAGTCTGTCCTTATTAAAAGGCTATGTGCCACAGTCCTTTAAAGTAGCTGTAATTAAACCTCTTCTTAAAAAGCCCACTCTTGATCCAGCGGTTTTGTCAAATTATAGACCTATATCTAACCCTCCTTTTCTCTCCAAGATCCTTGAGAAAGCAGTTGGCAATCAGTTGTGTGACTTTCTACACAACAATAAGCTGTTTGAGGATTTTCAGTCAGGATTTAGAGTCCATCATTAGTGCATCACTGGTGAAAGTTACAAATGACCTTCTAATTGCATCTGACAAAGGACTTGTCTCTGTACTTGTCTTACTAGATCTTAGTGCCGCATTTGATACCATTGACCATCACATTCTATTACAGAGACTAGAACATTTAATTGGCATTAAAGGCACTGCACTAAGCTGGTTTAAATCCTATTTATCAGATCGATATCAGTTTGTACATGTTAATGATAAATCCTCTATGCACACCAAAGTTTGTCACGGAGTTCCACAAGGTTCTGTGCTTGGACCAATTCTGTTCACCTTGTATATGCTTCCTTTGGGCAATATTATTAGGAAGCACTCCATAAATTTTCATTGTTATGCAGATGATACCCAATTATATTTATCGATCAAGCCAGATGAAACTAATCAATTAGCTAAACTTCAAGCATGCCTGAAGGACATAAAAACCTGGATGACCTGCAATTTTCTGATGTTAAACTCAGACAAAACCGAAGTTATTGTACTTGGCCCCAAACACCTTCGAAACACATTATCTAAAGATATAGTTTCTCTAGATGGCATTGCCCTGGCCTCCAGCGACACCGTAAGGAATCTTGGAGTTATCTTTGATCAGGATATGTCCTTTAACTCCCACATAAAACAAACTTCAAGAACTGCCTTTTTTCATTTACTTAACATTGCAAAAATCAGGCACATCCTGTCTCAAACAGATGCAGAAAAACTAGTCCATGCATTTGTTACGTCTAGGCTGGACTATTGCAACTCTCTACTATCAGGCTGCCCCAATAAGTCCCTTAAGACTCTCCAGCTGATCCATAATGCTGCGGCACGTTTACTGACAAGAACCAGGAAAAGAGATCATATCTCTCCAATATTAGCTTCTCTACACTGGCTCCCTGTAAAATCCAGAATAGAATTTAAAATCCTTCTCCTCACCTTCAAAGCCCTAAATGGTCAGGCACCATCATATCTTAAAGAGCTCATAGTACCCTATTACCCCCACTAGAGCACTGCGCTCCCAGAATGCAGGGTTCCTTGTGGTTCCTAGAGTCTCTAAAAGTAGAGTGGGAGCCAGAGCCTTCAGCTATCAAGCTCCTCTCCTGTGGAACCAGATCCCAGTTTGTGTACGGGAGGCGGATAACCTCCTCACATTTAAGAGTAGGCTTAAAACTTTCCTCTTTGATAAAGCTTATAGTAGGGCTGACTCAGGTGAGCCCTGAGCCACCCCTTAGTTATGTTGCTATAGGCCTAGACTGCCGGGAGACTTCCTATGATGCACTGAGCTCCTCTCTCCTCCTCTTCCTCTCCATCTGTACGCCCTCATATCCTATCAATGCTTGTTACTAATTCAACTTCTTCCCGTAGTTGTGTGCTTTCTCTCCTCTTTCTCTCTCTCTCCTTCTGTTGCTTTCTGCAGGTGTTTCTGCCTCCGGAGCTGTAGGTTCTGGATCTATGGTTGCGGCCGCCTGCTGCCCCCGTGCTCCTCCTCTGCACCCGCTGCTGCAGCTGCTGTTGCTATTATTATTAGTACTGCTGCTGTAATATTGCTCTTAGTATTGTTTCTGTTGGTGTTGACAGCCATGCCATTGCCGCTGCCATTGCGTTACATCTCTGTGTGAAACTGTATTGTGCTGCTGTATGTTCTCTTTCCTCCTGCTCTCTCTCTCCTGCTCCCCCCCTCCCCCTTCAACCCAACCTGTCGAGGCAGATGACCGCCCACCTAGAGCCTGGTTCTGCTCGAGGTTTCTACCTGTTAAAAGGGAGTTTTTCCTTGACACTGTCGC
>VMKM01003381.1:0-38351 GCA_008360985.2 Macquaria ambigua | reverse complement strand
TTCCTCTCTAAGTTTTTGTGAAAGCTCCTTTGTCTTACCCATGCTTGCAACTTACCTTACACATCTTGATGGGTGGGGTTTTTCTATGCAACACAGATGAAGCCAATTAGGGATCATTATAGAGTTCCCAAAGGCTTGATTATGTTTTAACTCCACTTAAGGCCAGAAAAGCTTTCAGAAGGTTTTAAAACCAGCCATATTATAAAGGGGTTGAATAATTGTGACATGGCTATATTAACAAAATATCCTGTTACTCAGAAATATTACATCATACATTTTCTTTGTTGATTTTATGTATCAGTCAACTGATAAAGAAGTCATCCAAAGCAAAATCTAGCTCTCTGAAAAAAATGTCATTGGTAAATCCAGTCTTTGGGGGGTTGAATATTTCTGATTGCAACTGTATATATATATACAGTATATATATATATATATATATATATATATATACTACAGTAACATCTGGAGACTTTTTTGTAAGAGTGGGACAGCGGCTAAGCTAGGTCAATAAATATGGATCCCAACGTTGGTTTTGACACTGAAGACAATGAAAATGTATACACATATGATGGACCACAGCCTTATATGAATGAATGAATATTTAATTTTTGTGTCTAGTCATTTGCATAACCCATCCCTCATGTGATTATTCAGACACATTAACTAACAACAAACCAAATGTTCCAATGATTCCACCACCATCTAACAGCACAATACATCAACAATATCCAAACATACGCAGAAGCATAAACATCGTCCAGACATAAACATAAACCTCTCACACTTAACGCTCCAGGATATAACCCACAATCGTACAACAGATATGCCAGCACTCAAACACAGCCTCCTAAGCACAAGACACAATCCACCAATCCCAACAAGACAACAAACAAAAAAACAAATTATGAGCCTGCTAGATGTCCAAGAGACCAGCAACAGACGTGGGCTGCGGTCCAGTAGTCAAAAAAATGACGTCCTATGTCTTTAAACATTTTCTGTGACCTTGATGGATAACATCATTAAGTCAAGGAAAGATGTAAAGAAGAATTCGTAAGGACTTAGGAAAAGACAGCCTACCTAATTATGCAACAGCGGATTAGATATATATCAAACAGGCTCAGCCTGCATGCAGCAGCAGCAAGACTAATAACAAACACGTCCTATATAAATACAAACTATTCATCTATTCTTATATTCATGAATTGCAGTTATGACAATAGGGTACATTCTGCAGTGCAAATGTAAACTAAGGGTTAACCACACCAGCAAAACTCAAAACACAAGACTGGAACTTTTTAAAATATGTATGTGGATGTCCCAAATGTATATGGTCAGAAGAAAAAATACCAATAGACATATTTAAAACTAGAAAACACGAGTGCACACTTCCAACTAAAGCTGTGCAATCTCCAATTCGCTATTTTATCAATAGAAACTGTTTTCATTTGCATCTGGCTCTACATCAAAATACACACATAGACAATCATGAGATACAGTATATGCAAGCTGCTTTTTTTTTTCAAGTGAGTACAATCAACACAAGTAAATTGTAAAAATTTGCAATGTTGAGAACTTTTAAAAAACAAAACAACAATAAACTAGTCACTCAATCCTTGGCCCATGGCCAAACCTTCTTTTACCAGATTTAATAAAAATCTCTCACCGGGTTTTTGAGATCTCACAAATAAATACATGTGACTGAGTATGTAACCTCTTTGGTTAATATCAACATGAACTGTAGAATTGATCTGACTTCGTCTTGACTCATAATAATCTCAGCCTGAAAACCAGGATCCAAAACATCTGTGCTGGTTTCGCACTAATGTCCTGTGTTAAACTGTGAATGCCGTGCAAGATACATGCCAGCTGCCTCGTCCTCTGTGATCTGCTGGCAGGATCTGGAAAGGGGGACAGGTGCAGTGGAGGACAAGATGGCACATTCTTTGGTGACCTGGACAAGCCCTCTCTCAGAGACTCCATCAGGGCCGATGCATATGCTGGGGGAAGGAAAAAATGTTTAGCTGCATATTCAGTGATATTATAGTTGACTGTCATAATAAATTATATTTAGGGACTGATTGAAACTGCTAACTGTATGATAGCTTCTTCATGATAGGGCGAACACCTTGGCAGAACCTTGGGTGGCGAAATGCATAACAGACCTCACCATCACGGGTTCGAGCCTCTCGGCTGCCATTATGGATGAAATGCAGGGCTGCCAAGAGAAGCCTGTAGAAAAAGCTGATTATGCAGTTCACAAGGTGTACATATGTGAATAGAGAAGAAGTAGAGACTATGTATAGAAAAGTTGTAAAACCTAATTTTTCTTGTATTGTATAGAGTGTTGAGGCAACACTGCCACCCTGTGGCTAAAAAGTGCCATTAGCCATTGCTGGGACAGAAATACTTCTAGTTCCCAGTCTTTTCCCCAGTTTTAAGTTAAAACTAATGCAGTCTAATACGGTGCCAACCACTCAGAATCGCTGCTCCCAGCCGGAGGCTCTTTGGCTGCCATCCGACTGGGATCCAGTTTCCAACCATTTTCCAGCCCCCCCTCCTCCTGTTATCAAACACTGTGTGTCTAGACTCCACTGTAAACACACCCATTCATTCAATTGCAGGGTGTCACCATGAAATGGCACTTCCTTGACAAAAAACACATTCACACATAAACCAATATGTGACAGCCCACAGTCCACTTCAGAGTCATGTTTCTTTGTTCAGGCCATGGTTTGGATAGTATGTTTCACAGACTTACAGCAGCTGCTGGAACTTCAATAATGTTTGCTCTCCATCTGGTTTTCAACAGTTATTATTCACATATTTTTAACAGCATGAACCCTAAAATTACCCTCACATTTCGCCTTAATGACTTTGAAGTTCAGTGCATCATTTTAGACGCATTTTCCCACAATTCAGCAATATTATTATTATTATTATTATATTTTGTAACCCTAAAGCTACCGCACGTTGATATGTTACGTAATATGATGCAATTTTGAAAAATGCGCATTGAGCGTTTGTAGAAGGATTGTTGAAAATGTCTACTTTTTCCTCTGAATTTTTGACCTCATGTCTTGTAAAACATAAAATCCTGCGTTCACTTTTGACCTTTCACAAGCCCCCTTGATAACCTCCGGAGAACAAGGCTGGATTCTTTAAATTTCTGTTGCGGGTGTTTCATGTAGGTGGAGAGAGAGAAAATGACAGCAGAGAAAGAGTTCCAGTTAAAAAAAAAACAACAGAAAATTAGTTTCATGTTCTCAAAACACAAGATATGTTGTGGCTGAATTGTATTCAGCTGTGTTAGGTTAGTCCATTAGAGAAACATGTATGTGTCTCTACTATGAATATTTTCCCAGTTTGATCACAGGGTATCAAAACCTGATGCTCTGTGGAGTTTTCTTGTAAACAGTGTTTTTCACCAAAACACATTGTGTGTATCTGTGAAGGCTGACAAACATGGTGACATTTGCAAACCACTTTTTGGAATATTTGAAACCTGCATTGTTTACATCCATGTGTGCTAGCTAGCAGTCTTCTTTCTACCTTTTAATGCCACATTACTTGTTTCTTGGCATGTTACCGCCATCAACTGTCTGTCAGTATAATAGTGTGAAACCATCACCATTGCATCACCTGCATGCTCGTAGGCCTTATATGGTAGTTTTTGTGAATGCACTGTGTTGTGGTAGTGTTGTAATGAACTGTACAAGAGGTGTTCAGTACATGGATGAACGAATCTTAATCAACGAATTTTCAAAGTGAACCGACTGCACTGGATCATCATGGTCACTGACTGAATCATAGCTTTTAGCAGAGGAGCTCCTCATTGAGAGCACTGTTGAGAGATCAGCTGTGATTCACAGTATGTTACAGCACTGACTCAACGTCGTGGCCGTATGAAAGGTGGTGCATTCACTTACTGTTGTACATACTGAAGTGCAGTTGAGTGGTGATGGGACCGCTTGGCTTTTGAAAAAAAGTAAACAAGAATCTTTGAACTGAACAAAGTGATTTGAATCAGCAAGATGATTTGTGATTTCCACCTTTAAAGTGTACTATATGAAAATGTGCTTTTGATATTTTGTCCACCTCCCAGCTTCACAAATACACCATGGAATCTGATTTTACCCAATGTAAATAACAATTATAACATTACACAATTATATACATATATTATCATTATATAACATTACACAGGGGCTTCAAATAATTCTTTAAAAGTGTGACATGGGCTATATGGGTCATGGCGTCTCCTTGTGGGTTTTAGTGGGTCAAAAGTCCCAGGCCAATTTTTATTCCCTGTCCGCCCTGCATTCATACAGGAGACACATGTATGACACAGGATTACAGACCTCAACCCACAATAATCTACTCATGTCAAACAGCTGTCACACATTAGGCATACTGCTAAACCGTAGAATGACATTTAAACTTTAATATCATTTCAGTTCCTCCACTATAGAATAGAAACGCTTGTTCGCCAAAGTAGTGTGCAACCTGCATTTAGCCCAGGTCAGGAGGAAGATAACAAAGCCAAGTTGAATAATACACATTGACCCTTTCAGCTTGAACACCAACCTGTGTCAGTGTTCTTTAGGAAGGCATGTAAGTACACATAGTCAAGTATCAACCTTGATCCCTCCTTTTCCTTTCGTTAATGAAACTGCAATTTCATTTTCAATTAAATAAGACATTTTATTAAAATAATGTTATTTATGCTTTGGCAATTTGTCATACAAATAAGAGAAAACATGCTTAGCTGAACAAGAGATTTTAAAAAGCAATGTGCAAAACCAATAGGTATTTTTAACAATGTAATAATTTAGGGTGGAATTTTCTCCATGTGTTGTCTGTCGCTGTTGCCCAATATGTGCAGATCTGCACCAAGAGCTCTATTCTGAACATTATTTTAACCTCATCAACATGGTTAGGAATGAAAATGAAATAAAATCCATATTCTTTCTTCCAAATATTCCAAAAAGTGGTTTGCAACAGATAGTTACATCACGCTTTAAATGTTCACGACCACTACTGTGAGCTCAGCATGATGATGTTCTGTTAAGTGACATGTTAGAAGGGATTTTGCAGAGACTGACTGAATTGCAGGACTGTTATACACTGGTATAGATTGCAAGAAGCCAATTAAATTCTACACTACAAGACGCATTACAAACTGCTGCGGTGAGGATAGCGGATGAACTGTATTCATTTGGAAGGAGTAATTTTTCATCATGCCCAAGATAGATTGCTGTACCATGATGATGGACCAAAGAAAAAACAAGATTGAGCAATGGAATTAGGTGTCTAGAAAGGGTTTAGTAATTAGGAGTGAATGAGTAATGTGCACATTAGCAGCACAGAGAAAGAAATCAAACAAAGCTTGATTATTTTGACTGCACTGATCTGACCATCACTTTGTTGTACTCTTGTTTGTCTAAGGTGTGCTGAGTCTGGTAGTGGAGGAGCCTAAGGATGGCAATGTTGGTCCGCTGGGATGTACATCTGTTCATTTGTCCATCCAGTAGTTGTGTCCAGGGCAGGATATCTAGACAACAACAAACAACATTTTTATGAAATTTGAATGGATTGGTTCTCAGTCGACTAATGACTTTGGTGACCCTCTGACCTTTCCACCAGTGTCTTGGGTGGGTGGAATTACCTGTAGCCTACTCCAACAGCTCACATGGTAAATTTCCACAGCACTAATTCTATCAGCACAACAACAGAGTCGTGTCATACTCACCGCTCTGCTGCCATAAATATTGTTTTCATACTCCAGGCGTTTCTTCTGACGTACTCCTGATCGATGTTAAGAAACCGCCGACATAAAGGACTGGTTCTCTCTGCCACTGAGGTACATAAAGGCCCCGGCCACTACTGAGAATATACTTTGTGTATACTTAAGTTTGATGCATGTCTAAGATGTAAAGTTGGTAAGCGGCCCTATGTGACTTTCAGGAAGTAATTGTGAGTGTAAACCTATCTTACCAGAGGTAAACTTGATACACCTGCTGGTAATTAATTGATTGACACTGATTGTTGGTGGCAGGTTAACAAGAGTCTACAGCTCTGAGGACCTTGAATATCTGTACTAAATTTATTGGCAAACCATCCAATAGTTCATGCGCTATTTCAGTCTGGACTGACCAACATTGCTATCCTTAAAGCCACATCGCAAGGTTGTTCAAAAAGACTCTGAAAACTGAACTAAATTAGTAGGGCATATCCAGAATGTCTTCTGGATTCTGTCACTTTACTCCCCTGTGTTGAACAGAGAAACTGAAAAAAGAGAATTAAAAGAGCAGTGATTGATACTTGCTGGACTTTTCACTGTCTTCAATACATCAAGATTTCCCCTTGACAGGTTGGTGATGCTAATGTTTGGTAATGCTTCAGTGCCCTGTCTCCCAGCATATTTAAAAAATGCAACAGAGGAGTGAGGGAGCAATGACTGTAGGAGGCACAGCCTTGTGGCTCTGTAGTGTGACTCGTAGGGCCAGGGGTCACCGCTCAGTGTAGCATGGACAGCAATGTAGAGCTGGTAGCCAGAGCTAACCAGCCATGAGCACCTATAGACAGACTCTGGAAGTCTGACGGAGCTTTGACACCCACTAGAAGACATTTATGTCCCTTTTAAAAGGGTTACTGTTGGTACCTGTGTTGTAGCTGCAGCTCTAGTACGAGAGGCTGTCCAGTGTGTGTCTGTGGAGGAGTCAACATAGCTGTAGCCCTGCTGTTTATCACCATTAACTGTACTGTTTGTCAGCCCTGAATATCTTGTTAAGCTCTGAATATAGCATGGTTGTCAGCAGGCCCATGTGTTGTGTTTACTGCCACTGCAGAGGAATAAATCTTGTTCATCTTGTCTTGCTAATGCTAATTCAATCAGCAGCTATGTGTGAGAAGCAAAAACTGGGGCTGCAGTAAGCTAGTGCTCTACTTTTTATACTTTGCGCGGCAGCTGCTACAATCGGGGGTCAACATAAGTTATGGAGCTTGGAGACTTGCTTATTTCATCATGGTTAGGGAGGGGCCAGAGAATTTGACTGAACCAAACTTTCAAATCCAATCAGACACATACAAGCCAATTTTGAGCAGAAAAAGCCGTTTTTAAGTACAATACATGTTTTGTTGGAATAAGTACCTGTATTATTATATGATAACAAGAATCTATGTGATTATGTGTGCAGGGCAAAAACAAAAAACAGTGTGGAGTTTCTCTTTAATAACATAACCAGGATGTGCACAATTTACACAAAAAAGTTACATAAGTACATGTAACAGAGTAAATGTAACTCGTTACCTCTCACCCTTGTTGTTGTGAAATTCATTGAACACATTCATGCTCTTCAGAAGATTCAGAAGCTAAGCTCTTTCCATTTTGTAACCTGCGGTTTAAGTACCTGACTCAAAGGGGATTTAGTGGGTTAAGGTGCTACATTTTCCCAACCTCATTGGGCAATTGGTGACTTTAGGGTCACACGTTCACATCTTTACCCTCAAAACTGCTGTCACCATTGTTCTGCACAGCACTGACGGACTGGCTTATTTTCCTTCAGAGGAAATATAACTGCATTGATTTTTAATGCAGACAGAGTGCAGGCTGAACAGTACCAACAGTGGCAAAGGGCCAAGTCGGAGCAGATGAGAGCGACTGAGAGCCCTTACGGCCAATTCATTCTCCTTAGAGAAAGTGGAAACTCTTTCACAGATGCTGATGATGTATGTCTGGCGAGCTGGGCTGCCTGGACGCTGAGATCCATCAGAGGACCAAGAGACACTTTGAATCAAGTTGGTTTTAAGATTAATGTCCTCCTGGCTCTCACCTCATTTATACATGAAAGATTCTCACCAGGTAAGAAAGTGTCTCTAATGGGATTACAGGTGTGTGATTACTCAAGTATCACCTGAGAGAAGTGGAGTTTAGTGAAATCAGCAAAGTGGATATGATACAGTGTCAGTGCCCTTTGACTTTACATGAAGACTGAGCTGTTGTGGTCCACATTAGATACAAGAATGGTAAGCAGACATGCCACCTGAGTACACTTAAAATGCTAGAATCTGTTGAAGTCATCATCATTTGGTGATACTTACCCCACTGGTGGCCTAAGGGTAATCCATGCTTCCATTGTTTCTTTAAGTGTTTTGGGGGAATTTTTGACACCTGTCACTCATCTGTCAACAGTTCTACTTCTATTTCTACAAATGTATCAATCCACACCAACTCTGAGAAATGCGTGACACATGCAACCCCCTCCATTGTTTTAGTCTTAAAGTCTATTTTTTTATGTTGTGAGCCCAGTGAAGCGTAGTCCCCTTATCGCAGCTGCTCAAACCACAAAAATGTCCCTAATGTCTATATGTTGTGAACACATGAGGTATATCGAAAACATTTGATCTAGCCCCCCAGTTTCACTATGATCATGCAGAGATACGGTGGGCGGGGGAATTATAGAAATCATGTTATAAATAAAATAAATGAATCAATAAATACAAACAATCCATTTTCTTTGTGTGTATGTCTCATGGAGCTTGCTTGAAAAGTATTTTTCTACAGCTGCTGTAGAATGCCACAGACATCTGACTCCTGGTATGAATTTTGAGTAAGGATGGCAAAGTTGGCCCATTCAGGATATCTCAACACTGACTGATCAAACAGCTGTGAAATGCTGAGTGTATATTGATTGTCCTTGCTGTTGACCCCTGACCTTTCATCTAGCACCACTATCAGATAAAATGTTTCCCTTGTGATATGAATGTACATGTGTCTCATATTTTGTGTCCTATGTCTTGTGTATGTGAATGTATTAATGTTTCATATTAGCCTGACACCATCCTAAGATGGTATACACTATCTTATACATCAAGGTATGTTTATGTTTGTTGGTAAGAGATTGTAAGCAAAACCTCATGCTGGAAAACATGAAATTGAATAAAGATAATTATAAAAAATAAAATAATTTCTCTTGAAAATGATGTCTGAACAAAAAACAAAACAAAACAAGAAATATAAAAAACCTGCACATGCACATTGCCATGAAACGTGCTTAGCACATTCATTCTCCCAATGACAGTGCCACTTTGAATTGACATTTTTATCCCCTATACTGGCAAAGCTCTGTAAGTAGCAATATCATATTTTGTGTTTCATCTACTTCCACATTGTGGGCTCCAGTTAGCATTGCAGTCTATAGGGCTGCTAGACCTTTTTAAAGGGGAACTCCAGTGATTTAGTACTGGTACTTCAATACAGTTTGGGGACTCACAAGAGACAGATTAAAAAAACAATGAACAAAAATGAAGCAGCAGAGCTTTTGACCCATACTAGGGAAAACAAAACACACTATGACATCATCAGGGTCATTTTCTCAGACATGAAAAGGCACTCTTCATGACGAGTAAACTGACTCTTTAATTTTCTTTTTCTTTCTTTTTTTATTTTTCACTTTAACTGCCACAAATGATTACTTAACAGACTCAGTCTTTCAGCTCAGTTTTATCATAAAGAAGAACTCAGTATGTATATATAGTATAACGGCATAAGCTAAGGCAAATCCATGACAGGCAGAGGGGAGGTGAACCACCAACACTCACCATGTCCCCAAAACAATGCAGGACTGTCAGCATACCTCAGGCTGCTACATAAAGGCACAAAAGCACTGAGTTTTGCCCCAGCAAACCATAGCCTGAATATGTTTGCAACATTTTAAAAACATTTTTGTGTCTATGTGCGCATGTATGATGCAAATTAATTTGTGCACATGTGTGTGCTTATTGCATACAAAGGAGAACTGCCTTTTTTTTCTTGTATGTGCAGCGTTCTTGTATCTGGACGCATGCAGTGTGTGTGTGTGGACGAGCGCAGAGGAGGGGGGCAGTCTCTTGTGACTGATGCAGGGAGCTGCTGATAGTCTGGCAGTGACTGAGTGCTCATGAACTAGACGTGGTAGTGTTCTACAAGGATGACAGAATTACAGGCAGCTGCCTCATGTGCTTGGAAATGGATATGCAGCCTTGACCTGTCCATTCCTTCACACACTGGTCCCAGCATCCCCTTGAACACATGAAACCCCATGTGCTGGTCTCTCATCATTCTCCCCTCTGTTCAGCTCCTCTACACGCTGGGGGTAATGGTGTGAGAGATGACAGAGTGAATAATTGTCAAATCTGTGTCACTTTCCCTGTATTAAATTTTTTAAATACAGCACGATGACTGCTGTGAAAGGTCCCGAAGCAATGGTTTAATGGTAATCTAAGTTGGAGTATTTTCTGTTTTATGAAAAACAAAATCAGTATGTTTCCTGTTATCAACTTACATTTGGCAATCTGATATGCAGGTTTTCTCTGGATTCATAGCCAAGGTTTGTTCTAGTTTGGATCCTGGGTTCACCTAGTCCACCTTCCAGTTTTGGTTAGGGTGCACCTGTAGTTCGGTTTACCTGGTCCAGACTAAAGAAAATAAATTATACATAGCCTACCTTAATTCTGGTCCATTTTAATGTTCCATTGACACTGATGAATGAACCAAGAGTTATACACATGGGCCCATTTGCACCTGGAATTAACATGTGATTTGTATCCAGGTGTCTTAACAGGACCAGGAAAAACAAGATAACACAGGTGTAAATGCACACAGAACACCTTGCAACCAGAATGCTATCACATCAGCTGTAACACGTTTGGCTCAGATCTCAGTCAGTGTGTACAGTTTGGCCACATCACAGCAAGATGAAAGGTCACCAAACTCCTCATCCTCCTGTTGTCTCAAGGTGCCCGTCAAAAAACTACAAACAAGCCTTTCATCTGAAAAGGAAAGATAAGTAGAACCCATCCAGCAGCATCACTTCCCTTGATCTGGAACACACCTTGATTGTTCGCAAGTCTGCTAGTGCCGCTTAACTCATGTGCATAATGATCAGGGCACATGGACGCAGGAAGGAGGGGTCCTGAGGGGGCTGCAGCACCCCCTAAAATCAGGCACAATAGTTCCCATGCTTGACTTCATTGTTCTTGACTGTGTAGTTGCTGTGACTACTTTGACATACAGCATGTTGGTGTTCAAGTCTGAGGTCTGTTGTAGTGTAAATGTTCTAAAATTGGTGTAAAATGGTGTTAATAACTATTAGATATAAAAAAATACTAACCATACAGATTAATTCAAAAACCATGAATGTCATGCAGCATTTAATATGACATTATTATATAGACTGACTTTCTCTCAGCACCCCCAACTCTGACTGGCTTCCAGCATCCCTGTCCGGGCAGAGACTAGTTGAGACTGCGAGCACATAGCAAAAACAAAAGTATATATGTGTTTCTAATATGCATCTTTAAAATCTAGCCTGACTTGTTCTGAGTATGGATTGGATTATCTAGTGCTGACTATGGAAGGTTGTTTTACTTAATTCAAGTGAATGTCCCTTTCCATGTCTTAATTAGCAATTTTATCTTATTTGGGGTTATGTTTAGCTAGATATAAGGGACATGTGTGTTACAGATCCTCCAGGATACTTTAATACTTAATTTAAGCTCTGAAGTGTCATGACAAAACCATCTCATTTCAAGCTTTAGTCTTTTGTTTTTTCATCCTGTCACATTCCATTGATATCAATAGTGCTTCAGATGGTTTACACCTCATTCAGTATCAATTAACAAAGCTATAGCCTCAGAATAATCATTAGACCTAACACCCTTCTCTGATCTGATATCAATCAGAATAGCACATATTGTATATCTATGGAGTTCATTTTAGTGTACTGTATTCACTTTGTCATCTCTGTTATTCTTGTTGGTAGTTTTCAATAATAAAATAATAATAAAATTAGTTACTGCTAGTTATTATTATTATTAGATTTACCTGATTTAGTTGTAGGGGTGTAACAACCATCACCTGGATTATTTTAATACTAAAAACAAGTCTGAACTTGATGATTATAATCCAAGACCTGAAGTGATAAGGAGTGCCTTTTTGCTATATTTGCTAAATGGATTTATGGATGTGTATCCTTGCAGTGATCCTAGCAGTGAGTGTGTATGTCCTGTCCCATGTCTCAGTCCTGCTCAACAGACAGGCTGAGGAGGTCTTTTGTCCTCCAGGTCATACGGTTATTCAACTCCTCCCAGCGATGGCGGGGTGAAAGTGAATGCTCAGCTGCACTCTGTCATCAGGCTGCTGTTACTGGCTATGTTAGCCTTATGCACAATCTGCATTTGTATTTGTTTATATATTTATCTTCAGTTGTTTTTTATATTATCTGCAGTATCATTATTCTTGCACTGTTTTTAGTTTTTAATCACCTTACATTTGCACTACCTCCGTTTAGCACACACTCTATCATAGTGACAGCTCTGGTGGTTAGACTATCACTTCACTGCTGTGTGTTTATTCTTATATTCTTGTGTGTATCTGTGTTTTGTTTGTGTCTTTTAAGCTACTGGATGCCTAAATTTCCCTCGGGATCAATAAAGTATCTATCTCCATCCATCCATCCATCCATCCATGATGTGTGTGATGCCTGTGTTTTGATTTGATTTTCTGAGTTAATGACTCTGACATTGGCGGCAATCAGGAGACAGGGGAAAGAACAAAATGAGTTAAAACTCTTTTTAACTTTTTTTAAACCCTTTTTTATCATTTAGACCATGACACATTTTTATCTGTTATGCTTCACATCTTAGTATGTTTTATATGCTGCATTTTAGGGTTTTATCTTTTGTCTGATTTACTGGTTTCTGCCTTTTGATTTTTATTGTTTGTTGCGTGTAAAGCACTTTCTAATACTGGTTTTGAAAAGTGCTATACAAATAAACGTTATCATTATTATTTATTATTACTGAAAATGTGGATATATTTGAATTTGGATACATTCCTAAATAGTTGTACAATTAGCACCTTACCTTCACCAGGCTTCAACCCTTTTGTCCAGGTTAGCATTGTGAATTCACTCGGTCATCCCTGTATTCTGTGTACAGCTCTGCCATGTCATTAGGGTGTGGACGTACTTGTTCACCTCCAAACCTGCAGTGAATTCTAGCACCTTTACTTCACCTCTGTGAAGAATCTGTTCAGCAGCACTGCGTCCGTCATTAGTACCCAGACAGTGCAGAGATGTCATAGTCCATGTTTCCTAACAGCAAAACCCTTGACCTTGGAGAAAGTTTGATAGGAAATAATCCAGCATTCCCTGCAGCAGGGAGGATGAGGAGGAGAGATGGATGGAGGTGGAGTAGGAAAGAAGGAATATCATCACTTGTCCGTAATTACAGCAGGTTGGCTTTACACGGGGCTTTGCTTTCCTGACCTCCACTGATGACCACATTTAATAGGCTGTAATCCTGGAGGTGACAGACTGCCTTCCCAAGTACAATCTTTGTGTTAGCAATGCGCCCTCCTTGCCCCTACCCACAATGCTTCAGAAGAGGCTACAGATATTCAAACTGATTGTTTTAATCAGCCAAGGGCACGAGTGGCTCTTTTTTAAACATATTATGCAAATCCTTGTTTGACTTTGCATAATTTCATTTTGTGGGGGAAGATTGAAGCTGTTCTCTCCTGTGCTTGACAATGTTAATTTTTATCACATTATTTTTATGTACTGCATAAAAACCTTGAAGGGGTCTGGGGAAATGGGCTGGAAATTCAGTCATCCATCAAAACATGGCATGAGGAATATGACTTCAGTTAGTGGAGAATCAGAAATGAAAAGAGTGATAAAATCTGTTTGTCATCTCTCTGCCCCACATGCTCATGTAAGAAGACGACTAGTTTTCCTACTGAAGATCCCTTTGTAGATAGCAAAGTCATTCCAGGGGGCTGCATTCTATGTTTACTTTGGGTGGTACTCAGAGATTCATGTAAAAATCATGTTTATTTGGAAAACAGCTCGTTGTTTTGCACGAGTCCTCGTTAACTCGAATCTCTACAACGAAGATAGTGAATGCAAAGTTAGCACGACCTGTAGAGTCTGTCACAACCTCTGCCTCATTCCTGTTTCGCCCATTCTGCCTTTCTCCCTTCAGCCACGTTCCCACTTCCCCAAGTGCCTGCATTTCTTAGGAAGACTTGCCATTCTCCATCCACCCACCAGATGCCCTCAGACTTTCCCACCGGTCGCAGTCACAGTATTTAAACCACCCCCATTTCCACCTGCTCCTGGCCAGATTGTCAGTGTTGTTATGTTGCTCATAGCCTTTGCATCCAGCCACCTGTACCTGTTCTTTGTTACCTGTACCTGTTCCTGACCTGCTACCCAGTCGAGTCCCCTTGGGTTTGGTCTGCCTTCCTGCAGCCAACTTGTAAGCCTGTTGCCTCTAGTAAATTTCCCTTCATCCTACTTGCTTGCCTTGTGTGTGTGTGTGTGTGTGTGTGTGTGTGTGTGTGCAATCCTCCTCCCTCTGTCGCCTGAATTCCCTCTTCATGACAGAGTCACAGTGGCCACATTTATGGGAAATACACCAGGTTGAAATATACCGGAATCTTACATTAAGTAAAAGTAAAATTAATAATAAAAAAAATACTTAAAAAAGTACAAATACACTACAATACAATACATTTACATGAGAGTAAATGTAATTTGTTATTTCACTCCTGCATCCCAGTAATATGTAGGTTATTGTTGACATAAATTCAGTTGGCTTAATATTAATTGCATGACATGCTCATGAATACTGATCCCTCTACTAGATCATATCAGGGGCTCATGTCTCCATTTATTTCTGGACATTTATTTCAGAATAGTCCTTCCTTCTGCTAAAATGTAACTAAGACTTTCTCTGTGATTGAAATGTGTTTTATGAAGCTGTGTGTGTGTGTGTGTGTGAATATTTTACTCCATTAACAGGATCCAATCCAATCAATAAGACATTTACAAAATTGCTTTAACTGTAAGATGACATGAATACAACATGTCATCTTTCCATTGGTTTTAATGCCCAATGTGCAAGCTGTGAAAAGGCCCAATCACAGATCTGAGGTGTATGTACTGGTGCAGCTTTTAGCAGATCACTGGTGTTCAAATCCAATTAGACTTTCTGAATAGTGTCATTTTCCACTTGGGTTATTACAAAAGATACTGTTTGGTGGATTTCTTAAATTAGAAGTGAAATAAAAGAAGACAGTGAAGTATGACATACTTATATGATCTTTGCAATAAATGACAAAGAATGATTGAACTTCTTATAATGATGATGATGACTGAGTATAAGTAGTTCACTAAATCTACTCTAATGCACTGTTTTGTCAAAATGCAGTAAATATAATTATCTGGCTGCAGGTGATTATTCTCTTTCTACATTATAAAATATAACAAATAATGTAGTCTCCTTCATACATGAAATGCAGCTCAAAGTGCTTTACATTAAACACTAAGTTAAAACAAAAATCAGAACGGTTAAAATTTTAAATACATGGAATGTGGGAATAACACTTTGTAATACAGTAGTTGTGTCACCCTGCATATCAAACAAGCTGATTCATCTTAATTCAACTTCCTGTTGGGGAGGCAGGGTTAAAAATGAACTCTCAATATGCAAAATCCATACCAAAAAATAATACACGTGAATGTCTCCAAATGACACCCGCACATGTTCACTTACAATACATGAAGACATGTGAGCGTGTTCCAGCCTTTAAAAGATGAGGGAACTGAAATAATAAAAAATAATAAGAATAAACAACGATAACATAGGTGTTATTACATAGGTGCTAGATTAAGTTGACTATGTTATACTGTAGCATATAATAGTCCTTAAATAAGAGTTCCTCCTATCTCACTGATGGTGTGGGTGTTTTAAAACTTCTCCTGCAGTTGTCTGGGCTGCAGAGAAAGCCAGGCCTTTGCTTGAAATAGACTTAGTTTTAATTTGTCCTTTTTTCTGAGTATATTTAATCATATTTTGGAAAGACATCTCTCTGTAATTAGTGTAATGTACTTATTCCATAATACAGCACAGCCTCTCTTTTTATTAACAGAAAAACTGTTTTCATTTATTTAATATTTCCAATCATTTCTTTCTATCTTTCAGTTAGGTTACAGTCGATGAAACTCAACACTCGCTGCACAGATATTTCAAATCTGGACATCTTGGTAGGCTTTTAATTTGAAACACATGCAGGAAGTGTTAAGTTTTAATGAGAGTAACTTAACAGCGGTCACAAAAAATGGAAAAGAGAAGTGATTGGAAATAATTAGTGAATGAAAATGGGATTTCTGTTGTTGTACTGATGGAATTGATACTCAGTTGGAGGGAATTGTATGTGTATAATATACTGTATACTGTATATACAGTATATTATACAGTATACAGTATAATATACTGTATATATTTATTATAGTAATACCGTATATTGTGGTTCAATTTGGTGCCCGTCATTTTACATCATTATAAGTATTTGTGAATGATCTAAGGCTACCTTCAGTCTCTCACAGGATCTGAACGGAGGTTGAACGCTGTCATTGCCTGAGGCCATATTTGTTTTTTTTTTACAGCAGTGAATAAAACAGTTGCAGTGAAGTTACATAACTGGCAGCGAGCAGCAGGTGATGTGTTGGAGAGCCTGACTCAGCGTTCCTCTTCTGTACACAACAGTTTGACAGGGGAGCGGGGTTAATCTCTGCCTCTTCCCCAGGAGCAGGGGGAACTGTGGCACGCTAATGCAATTTTAATGCAGTGTTATAGTAATCACAAGCTTGCTCATCTGGCTCTCCACAGAACCGTATCATGGACACCAGTCCTATGCTCTGCCTGCCAACCTTTGTCTGATGATTTCTTTGCTTTTAATGCTTCCTGCTGTCATCTGTGTAATGAGAAAATTAGCTCAGTTTTAGCTTCTTATTTTTCTCAACTTGGGTACACTGATTGACAAGGTAGTTGTTTAGAAAGAATTTTATTATAATGTGCTCCACTCTTGTGATTGAAATAAAAAGAAGTTGAGTAATGTGGCTACATTTCCATGGAAGCTAATAATGACCATAAAGATATGAATCTTCTAAGCAACTGAATACCTAATTGTGAAATGTATTCTCTACTGAATTCTGTTAAAATGTAACAGCTGAATTTACACACTGAAATAATTTACTTTGAAAGCCATCTGTCTGAATTTATGTGGTGTGCAATTTCAAAAATGTTAATTTTTTCACAAATTCACAGAAAATGTTAGTACCCTATAGTCAAACAGTATATTCAAAATTGTCAAATTCAGACACTAAAATTCAAGATATGAAATTCAGACCTAAACATCCAGGATACCAAGGATAAGTAATCGAGCCTGGATGGAATCGATCAGACCTCGTTGGGTGTTAACTAGCTTACAAGTAGCTCACCTAGTTTACTGTGTGTTGCAGTAGCTGTTTCTATGGTGACAGTTTTCAAGAGCTCTGATCTTTAACTTATCAGGATGATAATGCAGATAATGAAGTTACTGACAGTTATTTACATTCTTCACAAATGAGCACAAAACCAAATGGATTTTACTTTCTTGGTCTGGAATCTGATTTATCAACATGAATTAAAACACATCTTTTCATCCAACTATGTAATACTTTATTGGTAATATCATTTGGAATAATTGTTATTCACAATAAGAAGCCCATGTCATGGAAACGCAACTCTGTGTAAAAGTGTAACTGACCAAATGAGTCTCCACTGTGAGTTTGTGTCTGGATCAAATTATATTGTAATAACACACATTTTGACTGGCCACACTATATTATATTGTTATAAACACAATTAAACCCAAATACCAATGCATTCTGACCACTCACCATGACTGTTACGTAACAGTAAGATGACCAGCTGATCCTGGCGCTGTGTGGGAGAAATTATCTAATTAGTCTGTTTGTCAGACTGCTGCAGGAAAAAGTCTCTCATGTTCTTTCAGCTCAGTCCTTCATGCTGTGCGTTAGATTATCAATCTGCTCAGATATTTGCTCAAATGTAGGCACAAGGTGATCACAAGCAGCAGATGTCAAACTACACAACGCTACACATCCCCAGTTCCAGTGTAGACAGGAAATTGCCTGTGGAGGGTAGAGCTCCATGTCCAGAGAGGAGACACTCTGCAAAACATACATGTTAGACGTGTACGTTCACTGGCCGAGTGTCAGGGGGTGTGTGGGGGGAGCGGTCGCACTCTGGCCGGGGCTTGCAGTTAGTGAACAGTACAACAATGCACAACAATGCACAAAATGAAGGATTACACCATTTTGGGTTAAGGTTAGCATTATTGTACTTCGGCACAGTTACAAAAGGTTGCATCTACCTTAATTAATCACTGATCAGAGCAGCTGGTACAGAACTTTGCCGTGCACCAGACTCACTGAATGCCGTTCAGAAAGGTGAGTACCATAACAAACTCACTTATTGATGAGAGTGTCAGCAACCACTGTGTATGTGTGTTTGTAGCCTTGAAGTGTTCTTTAATTTAACAGTAGTATCATATAACACTTTTTTACCCCTTCCTTATTACTCAGAGTACATTTTAACTGACCTACTTTTGACCTTTATTTATGTACAGTTTTTACACAAGTACTTTTACTTGAGTAAAATTCGATACTTGAGTATAATATTGAAGATTGCAGAGCAGCTGGAGAGGGCGATGTTTCACTCGGCAGCCACATATCTATGGTCCAGTAGAAGCAAACATGAGTCTGACTGTTCATTTTATTGATGGAGGAACGCATCTGCCTCCACGCGTCTCTGATGATCACACTGCAGATATAATAGCTCAAGGGCTTCAAGACTTGCTGGCTTCCTTCCAGAGAAGACCAAATGGCATGCATGAGGACTGATATGGACCAATAAGATCGGTGAATCTGAAGGCACCACAGACACCAAAACATTGCACAGGGGTTTATAATGCTCAAAGACAGGAAGACTCATGCAAGCACTGCAGCTGTAATTCTACCCTTTCAAGAGCAAATGAACCATTTTATAGAAATTATTTCAATTCACTGTTAAATTTAAAGAAGTTAACATAATGCAACTGCAAATGGCTGTGTCCAGCGCGTGTTCCTTACTACATGCATTCATTGTATTGTTTTTATCAAACATAAATAATGCTTTTCAGACATTGTTGTTAATAATGTGTGGATGATGTCCTTGTCACAATAGTGATTGAATTGTGCCATTCTGAAGGAATTCCTTTTTATTTCTGTTGTTTTTGTTTCCTCCTCCCAGGAGATGATGCTCTGATTGGCCGTGCCATTAGAGTGTGCAAGAAGGTAGTCAGTGTCCACTCCTGCAGCTGGAAAAAGGGGACAGACATGGTTGTGGTACCAGCTAAGCTTGGTCCACCATCACACCAACCTATTTTTGAATCTCCAACCAGATGGGAATACAGCAAATACAGTCATCCTGCCACAGTTGATCTTGACATGGCATCACTTGTAGACTTGTAGACTGCTAGCTGAGAAATGCTCTCCTGAGCCATGAAAAGCTGTGGGTGTGAGTCAAGAAGAACCTCAGTCTCGCACATTGGTCAAGAAGCCCCAAGACGATCACAAGAAAACACTAGAAATCTTCTTCAAGAAGGCAGTGGCAGCTGCCTTCCAGACATCTGAGGAAGACCAAATCAGAGCTGAACTGTCAATTTGCTTGTTGTCCCCCGACACAGATCCAGATACAAGCCCCCTTCAGTGTTGGAAACTGCATCCATCCCTGCATGGCTAACATTTTACTTTAAACTTTTGAATGTTTCACAACAGGTTTCTCATTGTCCTTTTTCTTTGAATAAGGTACAGCCCTCAGACATGTTTTAAAAAAAAAACATATGTGGAAAACTGGTGCCTGCAAGAGGTGCTCTTCTTATTTTATTCTTGCACAACTAACATTTTGTTTTCTCCAGAGATATCCCAGCAGAAGTACTTTAAAGGTGCCCTGTGGAGGTTTCTTGTAAGCAAACAGAAGTTGTTTACATTCAGTGTTTCTCACCAAAACACACGGTGTGTATCCTTGAGGTCTGCATGAGACAAACAAGATAGAGAACCACTCATAGAGAAACAGCTCCACAGCACTACTAGAGGTCATAAACTCCACAGGGCATCTTTAATTAAAGAAGATTCTATTTTATATTTACTTATGTTTTTTACTATTAATGCACAGCTGCACAGTTAAAACATTGTTGTGTGCCTGGCAAAATGATGAGCGGTTCCTTTGTTATTGTCATTATGACTATTTTTCTCCAGGCTTTTATTTTTGTATAACAAATAATGCACAGTGACAGCCTTGTAAGTGGTGCCATTTTACTGTTCGCCTACAAGAGGCACTTTGTTTTAAAATACATTTACAACATGTAAAAGGATAATAGCCTTGCAAGTGTTTTTCTTCTGTTGGTCTTGCACATACAAACCTAGTTACTGGGGAAACGTGCATAGTTTTAAGAAACAAAATGATCTTCTAATCATGTTTTCGCATTTAATTTATGTAGTGTATTCAATGAATGGAAAATGCACCAATTTTAGACAATGTGTTTCAGCCAAATGAGGACATTCTATGTCTTCTTAGTGCTTCCTCATACTACTTTGGAACAAGCTTGAATGCTTTGTCGCTGCTGTATAAAACGGCCTTGAGGACTCAGCTGTCCAGCACCCAGAATCAAAGCACACAGATATTTTGTCACCATATTACTGAGGGACAAGTGATGTATCAGCAGCAGATCTGCCGAGGCCACTCCTCCATTAACAGCAATACTCCCTGCAGCTCAAGTGGGAGCTCACCCCCACACATTTCCATATCAGAGGAGACGTCTTTGAATTTTAATCATGCTGGTCCTATCATACCATCACCGTCTACTCCCTCTCAAGAGCTGCTGAAATGCAAATTTACTGCATTTACTGTGGTGAGTTACTCATTACAAAAGCACATATCTGCACGTAGTTTGTATTTAAGTTAAACCATGTAGTAAATGACGAGAGAAGCATTCAAATGTAACATGAAAAAGTGCAGTCAAAATTGCAGACTTTATTGATAGATTGGAATGTCACAGAAGCAAAAGTACAAGAACAGTTGTAAAAAAAACCCAGAATACTACATTCTGATCATATCTATATGCAAATGAACAAGAAGAACAAATACTATATACACCTACCTGATTAGTAACCATAAAGTGTATTCAGATAAAAGTAGTCACAAATAAAGTACTTTGTGATTACCATTACTTAATAGTTTTTATATACACTTAAGTAAAGTGAGAGAGTTTGAATCTCCCACAAAGCTAGTTTTAATTTGGGGTTAAGTGGTTACCTGATTGTTACTTTACAATAGTACTTGTGAAGTACATTTGAGAACATAATCAAGTGGATGTGCATAGTACAAAAAGAAAATATACTGTATAATCCAGTTTAATAATGACAAACATGTAAGAAAACTGGAAGTGTAGCAAAGTCTTAACCTTTACCTTGCTATTATTATTAGTACTGCTGCTGTAATATTGCTCTTAGTATTGTTTCTGTTGGTGTTGACAGCCATGCCATTGCCGCGGCCATTGCGTTACATCTCTGTGTGAAACTGTATTGTGCTGCTGTATGTTCTCTTTCTTCCTGCTCTCTCTCTCCCGCCCCCCTTCAACCCAACCGGTCGAGGCAGATGACCGCCCACCTAGAGCCTGGTTCTGCTCGAGGTTTCTACCTGTTAAAAGGGAGTTTTTCCTTGCCACTGTCGCATGTGGTGCATGTGGGTGGGAACTGTTGGGTCTCTGTAAATATAAAGAGTCGGTCTAGACTTGCTCTACTAGAAAAAGTGCCCTGAGATAACTTTGTTATGATATGGCGCTATATAAATAAAACTGAATTGAATTGAATTACCTTCATTTTAATGAACACATGAAGGCCATCAACAGATAACAGGCGGATTCTTATTTTACAGTTAAATAAATGTATAAAGTTAAATGAAATCAAGTATTGTAAAAAATGAAAAGAAAGGAAAGAAATCTAAATATATAATTTCTAAAAAAGCACTTCAGCAGACTGATATAAAACACAAACAGGCAGCATCAATCAGGACAGGAACAAGAACAAGAACAGCAACAGGAACAGGAACTGAAACAAGGTAAATAACCTGCAAAGCCATCCTGCTCAAATCCAGCGTTACATCATTTTGAGAAAGAAGTCAGAAGTCAAGTCTCTCCCACCTCATCTTGGTGGTCAGGAGCTCTTGAGATGCAGGTATGTTGACTACATGGAGCTCTGAGATGGGAGCTGTATCACTAATTGTTTTTCTGATGACCCCCACTATATTATACACTGCTGACTTCATTATTTGGGCCACGTTTACCCAATATTATCTCTCCATGACCTCCTCTATGGTGTCATAAGGACAAATAAGGAAAAATAAAGGGATGACTTATATTTTGTTATTTGTCTTTATATATCCACATTTATTTATTATTTTATTGATTTCTCTTTGTAATGGTTTCTGTATCCTGGTGGATACAGTCATTTGACAGGCTGTGGGGGGAGGGGCATTAAGTGGGTGCACTTTAAATCATGAAAAACACTGAAGGGGGGATGGGTCAAGTACTCAGGTCATGTGACTTCATGCCAACATTCAAAAATATACTCATCATTTGTATCAAAATCCAAAATGGCAGCGTACATGGACAAAGACACAGGCCATGAGGCAAGTGTTATTTTTTTGTGTTTATTATACTTTGTGGGGATTTTTTAAAGAAAATATAGTTTTTAAGGATTATTTTATATGTTCTTGTTGAAAAATAATGAATTACATTTTCACAACTTTGATAATCAGGCATTTAATGTCTGTATCTGGAGGACACATTGCTCAGATAAGGATATAAAACAGGGATAATCACTCAGATATACTTGTGTTTTGAGGCCTATACTGTACAGATAATCAATAATGTAAAGGTGTGAAATATTGATTACTCTTTATTTTACTCTTAAATTTGTATTATTGATTAATTCACCAATGTACACATGTTTTCAGGGAATTACTGTCAGCTGTTTCTACAGTACAAGAAAGAGAGAGGTGAAGTTTGTAGTTTTGCCACCTGATGGTTGATCAGATTCAGAGGAGGGAACCTGTGAGGAAGATGAGTTCAATACAGAGGGACAGTGTGAGGATGGCAACAGCAGCAGTGACAACTTGAATGGTAGCTCTTTTCAGTTTCAGCTCAGTTTTCAGCGTTCAAAACATATGTGAATAAATATTGTTCACTTTTTTTCACTTTTTTAAAACTTTATATGCAAAACATGAAAGAAAGTAGCTAATTTATAAAATGTTTTAACATTTGGCACATGAACTATTAAAATGTTAAAATTATACCCTAAATGGCCAATGTATCTCGGGAGATACAGAGTGTAAGATGGAAAATAAAGGTCATATTTTGAAAAGAATCTTGAAATTGTGTCATTTTAGCCTAGATACATTAGAAAATAGCAATTAAATAATTTTCCAAAATATTTATTTATACTTGACCATTTAAGGGATATTTCCACATTTATTGTCAGTATGTTATTTTAAGTCTTTTGATTACTGTTTAGTATTATTATTGCTTCAGCCAAAGAAACTATATTTCCATTCATGTCTGTCTGTTGTCTGTAGAATATCTCAAACATGTAAAAAGATGATTCTCTTCTTTCCCTCAACAATAACCATGAAGATGCCCTTCAGCAAGACACTCCACCTGGAACTGCTTCAGTGGAGGAGAGACAGCATGCTACTCTTTAAACTTTACCTTGAAAAATGAAGGTTAAATGAATCACAAGTAGTTTAATTTAAGGGGTGTTTATATACTGTATGTGCACATGATTTATTGAGGACTTATAATGTTATAAATTATTCAATCATCCATGAACGGCTCAGGGAAAATGGGAGCATTGATCTGCAGTCCAAGCAACAGAAGACTGTCCTGACTTTATCAGTCATTTAGTCAATAATCATGATTATTTAAGGCTTTTAATGTGAGCTGAAGACTCCATCAGTCCGTTGACATGACCAACATCAGCAGCAGCTCAGCTCATACATACAGTAACATGTTCTTCAGGTACCAGGGGCATTCATGACCTCAGATCATCATTTATGGGTCAAGACCTGAGGATTAAATTAAAGAAACATAACAGTGTTTGCATGTTAGCATTTCCCTTAAATTAAAGTACTTTATGTTACTGCTTATCATTTTCCAATATAGATATTTGAAAGCAATTTTGTAGTTTTTAGTCAGCCTCCATTCATTTCAAAATCAACTTGTAGAGACTTACAAGTTTTATGTTGTAAGTTACAAAAACACACAGGACTTTCACTAAGGAGACCAAGGTTTGTGTCCCGCGTGAAACCAGAAGTCAACGTTGAGTAATTTAAAGTTTTACGTTGCACAACATTATGTACTTGACTGACGCCAAACCATAATCTTTTCCTAAACCTAACCAAGTGGTTTTGTTGCCTAAACCTTAAAGGTACCTTGTGCATCTGTTTGAGATGCTGAGGGGCTCGACAAAGCTGCGTCGGTATTTGACGACCTGGAAACGTGTTGGTTCAAATAAGAACTGAACTGAAGAAAAATAAATGTAAGGCTTCAAGTGGAACACAACACATAATTGTGTATACCTAGCAGTATTATAATATGCTAATGCAGTATCAGTATTAAGACACATACAAAGCTTGTCTTGAAAAATCCTTTAAGGTTCATCACCAAGGAAAACTGGAACACCACGGACTGCTGTACATACCACTGATACACGTTGTTGACTAGGAGGTTGAGATGGAGATAGCAAGAGGGAGCTTTAGAGGGACAGACAGAAAACAAGATACAGAATCTCTAATCTAGTCTACAGGCATTTTGGATTGAAGACTTGGGAAAACAAATCATTGGTCATTACTGTACAAACTAGACCAATGACACGCTCCACTCTAGGTAAATAGGAGTGCACACAATGTGAAAAGCAATGTTCAACATGATGCAGTCCAACAGACCACCTGAACCCACAGCCTTAAAAGAATAGTTGCACATTTTGGGAAGCTCTCATGTATGTACAGTATATGTATGTAGCATAAAAACTGGAAACATTTTGAACTATTCCTTCAAATTTTGCCAGAGTATTTAGTCAACACCTCTGACAGATTCAATAAAAACTGCACATTAAAGGATTTAAAAAGGAATTAATCATTGCAGAGCTATTATACTGCATTGAATTAGCTCTATTATTACTACTAGGAATGATGGCTTAACTACAAAAATAAGAGCCAAAATATCAATTAAACTTGCTTGAGTTAGGTGATTATTATGTCTGCTTTTATTGTTTTCAAAGCTACATAACTCAGATCAATCTGCACCAATAACTGCTTCTGAAAGAGTAACTTAGATGAAAAACTTTGCTTAACTGTGTCACAGTTTGCTTCTCAGTCCCTTCCTGCAGCCACTCCCTCTTTATCTGTCCCCGTCTCCGGCCCCTGCTCACTTCTCCCATGCCAGGGTCTTTCCTCCAGCTCCGCAGACCTGCCATCCTTGAGCTGTCCACCAGACTTCCTCATTCCCCTGCTCACCTGTTCCCACTGATTTACAGATGTCTCTTTCACAGTGTAAGTCTATGGGAAAAAGTCTCTTGGGGCCAGTGTGCATCATGTGATGGACCCAGAAGTTGTAATTACACAGTTTGGCCACTATGTCAAATTGGCTTCAAAGCCTGGTGCACTTCTTGGGGGCTTGACATATACTAGTTCACTTCCTTTGTTCCCTCTCAGATCGTTAAGTTATCTTGCTGTGTGCTTCTTGTCTTGGTTCCCTGTTTCTTTCTGCCTTACCTGTGTTTTGACCTTTTGCCTGTTAATGAACTTTGGATTCCTGCCTGCTCCTTATGGGATTTGTTTGTTTGAGTTGGGCTGCTCTCTGGTTTTGACCCTTGTCTGCCTCACCTTCCCGTAACCCTTTGTACTTAATTTTTGTTATTAAAATCACTGAACTACATCAGCTCTGCCCCAGTCGTCTGCATTTGGGTCCTATTCCTGTGTTCCTCTTTTCCCTGCTTGCACAACTGTGACAAACCTCTTCAGGTGGGTGTGGTTAGAAATGTTGCAGCAGTAACCATACCTACGTTTTGAGTTGTAAATTCTACAAATTTCATGTAATCAGAACCTTTAGGGTTTGAGGGTTTTCTGGCAGACCAAAGTGTTGGTCAAGGAAAGTTTCAAGCTGACAATGGATCTTAAAAGGTGAGAGGGTCACCAAAATCCTTAGGAATCATCCTGTGGGGACCACAAATATCCACACAATCTGGTGAGTTATTATATTCTTCATATTCTTCATTGAGATTAAAAGTTCATTCTTGACCTTTGAAACAGCAGTTGGCAAAACAATCTCTGTGATAAGAATAAAGCTCCAGAACAGCTACTAATTGGCCTTGTGAAATTGTTTCTCCAGCTGTTCCGAGGTCAAGAATGAGCCATCAGTCTCAAATTTTAAACCAACATGGATGAAAAGTCTTTAAAATGCAATTTAACATCTACAATCCCATGACAAGCAAACTTAATCTGCTGAAGAAGATTATGCGATACAACTGAAAGCTCCAAAACACCTACAAATGGAGAAGGTGGTGAAACTGTTTTCCCATCCACATGTTGTGGCTTTATTAAGGCTTATTAGCCACTCTTTGAAAGGTTTATTCTTGCAATGAGTGACTAAAGATTTGGATGTATACCAAATAATTTCACTCTTTGAAAGCTATTACTTTACCTTTTTTTTTTATATATTTGAAGGCTAAAGCTTTATTTCAGAGTACTCAAAACAGTGCAGATTCAAGTTATGCTTTTGTCCTACAGGTGAAGGTTGGGAAATTGGATTGAGGACAAATAATCCCATAATTCTCAGAGTCTGAGATTATCTGATTACAGCGAAAACAGATGAAATGATTTGGGCAGAAGAGCTGCTTCCACTCTTCTGCCCAAATCATTTCATCTTTTTTTTTTTTTGGAAGGAGCAGGATTTCAGAGCACTCCAATACCATATCCACACGTTATTAGGAATTTGTTCCTTCTTATCCTTCTGAGATACACATGCACATGATGGATGGAAGGATGTTCCAGGACACTCAGTGTGTGTTGCTGCAGACATGAACTCTGTGACCTTCCAGTTGTGAGGTGCTCACTGTACTAAACCATCCTTCAGAGTGTGTCTCTGACTGCTGGATTCCTCTGAATATGTAACATATCCTGAGAGACACACAGAGAGATTAGACTCAGTTATTTATGAGGATCTGTTGGCAGAAAAATATCCTGTTCAGCACCTTTAAGGTCTCTGGAGAGAAGGTTTCGACTGTGTGCTGTAAATACTGGACTAAGTTTAACCAACAGGCCTGTATGTTGCCATCCTCACACGACTCCAGCTGTTCTGTTCATAGGAGACGAGTTATATAACTAGGACATTTGGTTCACAACTGTGTCTAAGTGTAAGAACATATAGGAATTTAGTATCCAAGTCCACCTTATAAAGCATTTCAGCACTGACAAACTGTAAACAAATTACATGAACTTCAATACGGCCTACTCCAGTATGAATATCCAACGCCCCAAAGGATTCATTCACTCAGCAAAAGCTAGTAAGCTACAAGATAGCAACATCAGAGAAAGATCAGGGTTGAGGTTGGATACTGAAGAGGAATTCAGAGGTTGTAAACTGAAGAAGGCTTCATGTAGAAGATTCTAAATGGAATATTTTGTCTGTCAGCTATGGAGCTCTCAAGAGGTTACAGTGGACAATTTAGCTAATACTTTGTTTTATGGGTCTCTAATTTCCTGGTGGGTGGCTCAGCCAGGGTTGTCCCTGTTGGTGATTTTCATGGACAGGATCTCCAGGCGGTGCCGGGGGGTAGAGAGTGTCCGGTTTGGGGACCTCAGAATAGCTTCATTGCTCTTTGCAGATGATGTGGTTCTGTTGGCTTCTTCAGACTGTGACCTCCATCACACACTGGGGTGATTTGCAGCTGAGTGTGAAGGGCTCGGGGTGAGAAGCAGCACCTCCAAGTCTGAGGCCATGGTTCTCTACTGGGAAAAGGGTGGATTGCTCCCTCCAGGTTGGGAGAGAGTTACTGCACCAAGTGAAGGTGGTCTTGCTCACAAATGACAGTAGCAGCCTGCCAATAGAGGGCGCACATGCAGCCCCCCGCCAGCCACAAATCTTAATTCAGAGTCAGCAAGCTTAATTACTTATTATCGAATATTTGAAATGAGCAAATTAATTGGTATTTACTTTTCAAGCATTTTGATATTACTTTAAATGAAGTATGAAATTAACCACAAAAATGAGTCTGTTTTGTATTTTCCTTCCTAATGGGCACCATCCCAACCATGCCATACACACTAATTCAACACCAGTTACTCCTGATTCCGTCTCCATCTAATACAAGTAAATGGGTGTAAAAAGGGTGCAGGTGACGACAGACAAATGAAACTAAAATTATTATAAAATTAAGCATTTTTTTATTTTTATTTTCACTTAGTGTTTCCAAAAATAATAATAAAGACAAGTCCACCAAAAAACAAAGCAAAGGTCAGACAACACTGTAGGAACACCACAGTGCCATCAGAATGGAGGGGCAGAGGGAAATGGTAGATGCACAGTCCGCTGCATGATATTTTCTGCCATACATACATTAGTGAGAGTTTTAAATCTAAAAAAAAGGAAAAGTAGGCCATGAACGTAAGGAGCCCTTTATGCGTGACTATGGAACCTGCCCCCCCGATAAAACCGCTATTGGTGAACAGTAAATGTTCCAAATAAAATTTTGCGTATTTTGACACTAGTATACTTCCTGTTTAAGCAGTGTTAAGACATCTCACCAGCTCCATCACACTGTGACTGTCACTCAGAGATTCTGTGTGTGGCTGCTCACCACTTATGAAAACAAAGCCTGTAGTTTACATTTGTGATAGGTACTGGTATAAATGATGGTCTTTGTGCTCAGGGAAAAGATTGGATTTCAGGCCAATTATGACACTGCATTAGCAGCCATTTGGAGCAATTTTGTGGTAATTTTTTCATCTGTATAGTTCTGTAATGAGTTCAAATTTACTTTAAAGTGTTTCACATTAGGACGACATGGAGCTGTGCTACCTAATGTGTTTTGTGCTACGTGGACGTACTGACTTTACCACGCTGACAGGAGGAGGAGTAAATCATTTTTTTCTATTACTTTAAATGTTTCAAATTCAATGTCTTTATAAAATGAAATATTCATTTGAATATCCCAGGGGTATTCACTTAAAATTCAAAGAGGTCCAATTAGAGAAAATGTCCCCAAGCAAAGGTCTGAACATCATAATGTCTAACCTGCGTTATGATTCAGTGCCATATATATTGAAGTAGCCTTGTATCAACGTCTGCATGCAGTCAGAAACTGACTGTCAAATCAAATAAAGAAAGTAAAATTCAATAATATTTCAACCATATTTAATGTCAGTTTTCACATTGTACTGGGGGGAGTATAAATAATATTATATATATATAATATATATATTAAGTATTCTAATAATAAAGAAATGTTCTTTTCTTGTTTTAAGTAAAATAAGGGCTGCAATAGAGAGCTTTTGAAAATGTGCATCTTAATGTATGTCTGTCCACCTAATTTTGGCCATATAATGTATCTTGCTCTGGTCTGTGTATGATGTACACATCACCAGGCTTAGCATCTGCTGCTAGGAAAGCAAAATGCAGGATTCGACAGTGTGATAAGACTTCACTGAGAGAAGCTTTCATAAAGGGCAGGTGTAACATTCATGGTTTGAACGTGAGAAGCATTAAACACGTGAACTAAAGTTTGTCTGCTTAACAAAACAGCTTATTAAAGATGCTGGCCAGGTATGATCAGTTTTCATCTGTATTCTAACCCTGAAAACAAACCGGAAAAGAATCAGATAAGGCTAATAGGACAATGACAAACTTAATCACTGAAGGGGCCATCTTAAAAAATAAAAATGAATCTACAGGCCAGATAAGCAGGGGCATAGCCAGAACTTTCCTACTGGGGTGACCAGGTTAGACCCAGTGATTCTATTGGGGTGGCTAAAAGTAACTACTTCAAATGTACAGAAAATTAAAGAATAATTAACTGCCCCTGTGGAATTCCCTCACACACCTAAAGATACATATCTCTTCTGGTGTTACTCCTTCTGTAACAAACTGATGTGTGGGTAGAGAAAACCTAGAGAAAGTAGGGCTGTGCGGGGGATTTAAAAAAAAAATTTTTCCAAATTTTTTAAATAACCTTTTAAATGCTCATTTCTAGTTACTCTTAAGAATGTATTTTCATCTGCCTGCACTTCTCTTGACTGCTGTTTTTTATTTAGTGAGTGATCGTTGACTTATCAGGACACTGTTTTTTTTTAAAAATAGGTAACCACGGCAACGTCTCGTGCAGAGGCCGCTCCTTCTGCTGTTTTGTAGCACTGGCACATTGTCAGCAGGGGAGCGGGTTGGTTTAGAATGCGACATGTTGCTGGGGATTGTAGTGAAAACGGGCCTGTAGCCTACAGGCTGTTAACAGAAAATCAAAATCATCTCGTGGGCCGGAAAAGAAATGTGGGGCCTTGAGTTTGACACATGTTTATCCATTTGTAATATATTTTCAGCTCCAGATGAGAGTGGTTCACTTTAAACACACACTCCTTATGGTACAGTACATTGTGCAGAGGCAGTAGAATGGCCTCGGTGGAAACACCAGTGTGGCTCTGCAGACACTGTACTCAGCAGTACAGAGACACAGCCTCCTTAAATGGCTGCCAGCAGATATAAATATCCTGCTGAAATATGTATGTGACAATTCTGAATAACATAAGCCTAATGTATTGTTAGTCCTTGTGTGCTGTTAAATGTTTTATGTATAAAGGCCCAAAGCCGCTGGATATAGTGGCATCTGTCAGACTGACTTGAATCGCTCTGTGTTGCTGAACGTGAACACGGCAGTTTACTGTGCTGATCTGAGACACGTGTTTTGTGTCAGGGCTTTGGAACATGTGCTGGTTTCTAAATTGAATAAATTTTTATTGTGTCTCTGTGGTCTGTGTGCTTAGAATAACAGCAGCAAAGACAAGAATATAAAGTTTTTTATTCCTTTTTTTAACTAAATGCAGAAACCAAAGTTTACTGTATATTGTTTTATGTTACTCTATGTATTGTTAATGGTGTACAGCGTTATTCAGGCACAGAAGTCACACTTACATTAGCAGATTGGCATTAGTCGTCTACACTTACATCAGGACCAGTGGCATATTCATCAGCTGATTGGCTACCACCTGACTAGCAACGTCCAACATACATCTGAGTACAACGCAGCCATTCTAACCTGACACTTCTCACTAGTACTCTGCTAATGCGCTCATGCCTGTTGCCCAGCTCCTTCCACCACCCCACCTCCAGCTGTTGTGTTGTTTGTACATTTTAAAGAATATCTAATGTTCTTGTATGCGCCTGTCTGGGGTTATTAATTCTCCAGCAGAATCCATGTGGCTGCTCCCTCAGAGAACAGACAGCCTTTTCTGCCAAATTTTAATGTATAAACCATTTGCTCTAAATGGCCAATGGCTTGACTTAAGTTTCTCTGGCTGAACTGTATGTTACATTGTTATGTATGTTATTACATTATGTTATGAGTTATATATATGATCATGTTTTGGTTACTTGCAGTTTGTTGGTCCATCTGGTGACAGTTTGTCCCAGTTTTATAGCCAATCAAAAAGCAATATTGTCCATCGCCATGGTGTAAATGCTATTATCAGATCTTAGTTAAAGGAGGATGGAAACTGATTTTAAAGCACTAACACTGACTAAATGTTCCAGTGTGGAGGCAGTGTCTGCTCTCTGGAGAACAAGGACAGTCAATATCACCTGTTCAATGCACAGCACTTCACAGAAAACAAGAGACAGGAAGCAGACCCCTGTGAGGAAGACACTAATGTATTCTCTCTCAGACTGTATTTGTCGAAGTTGGTATGAAGAGTGCGGTCTGAAGGGGCAAAGAAAAATCTCTTAATTGGACTGGTAAATAAAGTATGACCAGCTTGAAGATGTTTGTGTTGTATTACTGTTATCCTCAATGTGAGATCACAGCAGTCTCTCCACCCTTCTTTGTGTGAGGAGTGCCGGTGCTCATTGAACACAGACTGGAAGCATTGCTGAAGCTCAGCAGCTCAAGCTTACACCAATGTGCAAGAGCATGTGGCGGAATTTATTTGCTTTCTGCCCTTCTTCAAATGATGTCCATCAAGTGAGAGTCACATGAAGCTCAGTGTAAGTTTAATCACGAAGTTTATCTTTATTCATTCACCCCGCCCCTTCTCTTAATCAGCTGTCGTTTACTCTCTCACTTATCCAACCAGATTTTGCCACAATCTCCATCAGCCAATCATATTGCTGCTGCCAAACTTGAAATCTGTTCTCCTCTTGCTTACTGTCACCTGTGACCGGGGGGGTATTCTATCCATCCTGACATCACGATGGGGTCTAATTGCCAAAGCCTCTTCATATTTCTCATCTTTATTATGCATGTGTCAATAAATATGTGTTCTCTCATACTGACGTCTCTTCTGATTGAACTCTTGTTATTCTTTAGCATGGTCCATCACAGCCACATGTGATAATATCTTTGAGCCAACGAAGTTATCCTGGAAAAAGAATGGACAAGACTATAAGACTGTTTTGTAGATTTTTAAAAAATCCTTTACAAAGATGGCTACATATAGGAACATCAGATAATTGTGGCTGGGCAAGCATAATAAGTAATAGCAGGTGCTAAAAATGTTGACAGTGTATTATGAATAAGCATGTCTATTGCATAACAGGAAAACCTTTTCTGCAGTTCAGAGTACTTTGCAGAAGGTGCAAGCTTATTGTTCAGTGCCATTATCCCTCTGTCTAAAATCCACCTTGTCAAAATGAGACTTCCCAGGTGCTTTGACCTTCCTTGTTATGAAATGTTTTGAAAAAGTGATTAATATTTGGGATCAGTATTCACATTTGTTAATCCGCTCTCACTTTGCCAGCCAGATGTGTTGAGGATGTAATTCTAACTTTTTTAAACTTGTTTCACGAACATCTGGAGCCATTCATAGATATTATTCATCAGGTTTGCTTTATTTTAAGAATTATTTTTTGGGGCAGGAGATTAGGAATGACATGCAACAGAACAAAGGTCCACGGCCAGACATGAACCAGGGACACTGAGGTTCTTAACCCACTGGCCAGCAGGGCGGCCCATCATCTTTGAATATGACTGATAAATCAGGTTTTTCTTTACACCAAACTGTTTCAGTCAGCATTCAAAGTGATTTTTAATGTGTACAGATGATACAGCATTACCTAGACTAACTGAGGAAGAAGTAGAACATGCTCCTATGAGGTTGTGCTGCGGTGCAATAACATGCTGCATCCTCCGTTGGCATGGTGATGTTGCCGTTGCCTAGAAATACTTATAATACCCACAACACCCCCTGTTCAGTGATCTTTCAGGCCCTTCCATCAGGACATCAGAAGTGGTGTGAATAATACAGAAAAAGAATGTATGCCCAGGAGAACCCAAGGTAAGCACATTGGGGTGCTAGGCCCTAGCCAAGAATTTCAAATAAAATTCAATTGCTATTTATTCTTAATAATTTTCCGACCTCCATTTAAACCTCCTATGATCCTAATTATAAGTTAGCTCACTCTTTACCCCCCCTCTCATCCGCATTTCCAACAGCCCTCCTAGCGACCTGAGTTCTACAATGAGTGATTCCCCTTATTATAAAACGTACATGAGTTGCAGCTCTGATTTCTGCCCACTTTAGTTTAGACATTTAATTCTTACCACTCTTATTAGCACTGGACTACACTACACACTGATGTGCTGTATTGTGTACTTTTTATTGTTGTCTTGTTTAATCTGCACTTATTCTAACAGTAGTTCTTAATACAAGTATGTCTTGTACTTGGATAAGCACTGCAGGTCAGTGCTGCGTAGTATTGCAGCTGTTTGTTGTTGTGTTGTTTTCTTCAGCCTTTATGTTGTGCTATCATGTGGCTGTTGCCAGTAATGAGTGTCGGTCATGTGTGCACTATGTCTGACCCTTGTAATTTTTGAGTATGCTCTTTTCTGGGGGCCCATGGTGCGCTTCAATTTCCCTTTGGGATGATAAAGTTAACAATCAAATGTCAGTCTCCATTGTTATCCAGACTGTGCACCAAAGCACAGAAACAGTGGACCTGTTCACAGAGTGTTTAACTAAGCCGTTTGTTAAAGAGTAAGGTCCTTTTGTCTTCCTGCAACAACTCAACCTCTCGCGAGATTTCAGAGCGAGACTTTTCCTTGAGCGAGACTTTCTGTTTCTGGTTAAACAAAAAGGATCTTACTCTTTAACAAACAGTCTGTCTCTGTAGGGATCCTTTCCATAATGTTGTCAGACACTTTGAATAACAGTCTGAGCCTGTCAGTGGCAAAAACAAGCACTTTTAGTGGATGCCTTTTCACGGCAGAGGCGATCTAGACCAATTCCAAAACTAATGGTAAGTATTAGTCATTACGACCCCAAAAATTGTAAAAATAGGGCCCTAACAATACCAGAGTTTCCCTTTAAAAGCTTATTTACCATCCTTTGATTCTGGTTCATACTTTAAATGAGGAGCCATGGCAAACATGAACTCAATAAATAGTTCCATCTAATAAAGCTGCAGGCGGAGTTGGGTGCTTTTGACTGGGGCCCCCCACGAACACAATACCTTGGTATTTTTAAAAAGCACTAATTAAAACAGAAACAGAAAACAGTGATATGAAGGAACAAAGTGATTGACAAAGAAAAATTGGAATGATAGAATAAAGAACCTGTGAGATATGACAAAAAGTAAACCTCTGGGGTCTGCGGGGACCCCAGCTGGTAGGATGGGGGTTAAGGAGAACTCCCAACACCAAACAGCAGCTGTTCTTCTCCTCCTTCAGTGGTCACAGCACTGCGACCTGTCAGTGTGTGGCAGAGACCTGGGTGTGATGGACCCTGACAAGTGCTAAAGAGGATAAATGCTGGCTGGACACGCTGCTGTCATCATGAGTCATGGCATGTAGCCGGTGATGACGCTGTTGCGTTGCCACCTCACTCTGCTCCAGTGTCAGCACTCATCCTGCTGCTCCGCTTCACTTTTCAAACGAGATAAAGAAAAGAGTCTATTCAGCCGTCTTAATCATGCCGGGTCTTTTTTGTTTCCTCCACAGAGCAATGATCCACAGCAGACAATGGAGCTCTAGCTCTGCTTCACGGGCTGAGAGGACAGATAGAGGGGGCGTTCTAATGAGAAAATGCTTTGAGATCAGTTAAATACGGAGCTTTTCTATGCCATTGGAAGCAGATAATCCATTCTTTTCAGAGCTAATTAATTTGCACTTTGCCTGACCATATCACACACCTACTATCGTTTTTCTCTCTCATTGAAAGGCTTGACACAAGGGAGAGAAAAGGATGAAAAACTTTCATATTACCTCAACTTTTTAAGCAATTGGAGAAAAGATGTAGAACAGCTTCAGGACAATAAATAAGACAAGCTTGATCAGCTCTTGTAAGGAATCTTTATCATACTTCTACTGTTATCTTAACATTTGCTTCATTGTAAAGCTGCTTACATTTGGCCTGTTCAGGTATGCAGCTCTCCAGTTCAACAGAAACACTAAAGGTCAAATGTAAAAGCAGCCACAGCATGTCCTTCAGCACATTCATCGCTTGCTTTTATGACAAGGTAAAAAGATGTGAATCAAAATGATCTGATGGTGATTCAATATGTACAGTAGAAATTTAACATACATTAAAAAAAAAACATGTTTTGTGTGCGAAAAGCAACAACATTCATTTGGTCCTTCGTTCTGTTTTCCATTGACCAGACTGCAGTTTGGAGTGGATATTCATGGTCCCCAGAGGATGATTCCAGCAGGGAGTGAGGAGTGGTTAGTCCTAAAACATTTTATGACAATTTAAGAAAGATACTTTTGTATTTAATGAGCTTTTTCGTGATTAAAGGCACTATGAAATTAGTATTTTGCCAACACAGGCCCTGCCACCCCAAGATGTGCTATCACAAGCACCCGCCATGTTCGTGTAGCTGCGGGCACACATTGGAAACTCACTCTGATTTCTCTCAAATGAATGGACTAAATGCTTCTTTGATGGTCAGAAGATAAAAATGAAGGGAAAAATGATGACACTGATATATATTTGCTTTATGACCTGGAAGTATTTATTTAAATAATTTATGTCAAAACGTCAAGTGTCCGGAATACCATGATGTCCATAATACAGTGAGTCTACCGACTCAAGTTGGCTGCCTAAACTAGCTCACCGGCTTCACTTCATTAATTCGAGTCATAGTTAAGACGAGTTAATTCTTGACATTGGAAACACCAGTTGGTAAAACAATCTCACCACAAGGTCCATTAAGCTGTTCTGGAGCTTTCCAATGTACACATGATCTGGCTTAAAAGTTGAATAAAAACTTTGCTGAGGAAGGTTGTGTGATACACTCGAAAGCCCCGTCACAGCTACTAATAATTCAATTCAATTCAGTTTTTTTTATATAGCGCCATATCATAACAAAGTTATCTCAGGGCACTTTACCATAAAAGACGTGACGTGATAGACCTTGACTTAGACATTTTAATGTAATTCTAGTCAATGATCAATAGTCAATTGTAGTCTCATTTTTGCCATGGATTTTTTAAATATTTCTTTGTAAGATGCCACTCAAGTGCCTTGTGGAGCATTTTCTGAGCTTCACCCTTACTAGGGACTAAAAGTCAAGATAGGCGAGGAGCTTGGAGGAACCACCTGTCGCTGTCTGTGTTGACCAACAGCTCAGGAATCGGAAAGTTTCACGTAGTTATTAGGCCAACTGCTGCTGCTACTGCTAGATACTGTGATAGATACGGTGTCGAGTATCACCACTGCTGTGGGAGCCGTGGAGCCGTGGAGCCGTGTGCCGTCATTCCATCGGTGGTGGTCCCGGCTCAGCCGGGTGCTGAGTGGGTTCGAACGGGAGCTACACCCAAGGCCCCAGTTCTTACCTCCACACCTAATCGGACCAACCTTTGGACACCACCATCCTGGTCCGAGGTAGTTCGCGGCGGCAGGAACTGCTCAGGTGCAGCAACATCACGGCTTCGCCTGGAGCTGTCAAACCGCTTTGCAGTTCTGCCTGATGAGGCTCCGGTCCATCCATCAGATGCCGCTGTGGTCCCGACTTCGTCGGACCTGGATGTAATGCCTTCTGGTGCTGCCGTCTCCCCTCTACCGCCTACGGTCGCTGCTTTGAGGATTCGCCAGCCCAGCATAGGAAAACAAAGCAAAGGACCCCTTCCAGCAGTGAAGCCCTCCTCCTCCTCTCACCGCAGATTACTGAAGGAGGCCGTAATCAGGAGAAGTTCTGGAGGTCTCATTCGTTCAGGAACAGCAGGGCATCCTGCATGCTCGTGGCAGCAGTCCCCGGCTACGACCATCCAGTCTCAGCTGGTGAACGCGGCTCACACTGTTGATGCTGAATGTGCCCCGTTGTGTTTTGACAGAGCCCAGCCTACACCCCCCCGGCCGCTCTTCTCTCCCTCAACACTGATTATTGGTGATTCCATAACTAGGAATGTCCGCTTCTTCAATGCATCCACACACTGTTTCCCCGGTGCCACAGCCTCCGACATTCGAAAAAAAGCTCCAGGATTTACTGCCATCACTCCCGTCCTCCATCAGAAGAGTAATAGTCCACGTGGGAACAAACGACACAGCTCTTCAACAGTCTGAGTTGACCAAAACTGATTTTAACCATCTTTTTAACATCCTAAAGCACTGTGGAAAGTCTGTTTTTATCTCAGGGCCCATTCCCACAGTAGGCCGCGGTAGTGGTCGCTTTAGCAGACTCCTAAGTCTTCATACTTGGCTGCAGTCTGCATGTAGAGCCCACAACATGGGTTTTATCTCTTTTTAATAGGGACGGTATCCACCCAAACATATCAGGTACTCGGATGCTGTCCGCTAATATACAACACATGGTGCTGTCTCATCCACGTGATTGACTGTTTACATCTCACTCATACCCATCGGAAACCCACTCTTCTTCTTCTGTGGTTCCACCTCAATCTACTGACCTGGGTATTAGCACCCCCAACTGTCCTTCCTTGTCCCCAACACCTTCACCAGTTCATTTCCCTATCAAAACTGTTCTAACAAATAGGGTTCCTCGTCCACTTTGCACCGCTAAGCGGATAAACAAAAACAATCTTCAGTACATCATCTGTACCACTGTCCCACCAACAGCCACTGCCTCCCCATCAGTTACAGCTCCCAGCGCAATTACACTTAAAATGGCACTTTTTAATGTGAGATCGCTTACCAGTAAAACTTTT
>VMKM01003380.1:0-38353 GCA_008360985.2 Macquaria ambigua | reverse complement strand
ATTCTTCTGTGACATGATGCTCATGTCAGGGAGGGTTATTCTGCTCTAACCAATCAGCAGCGACTAACGTATCTGACCCATCGTAACTTTTTATTCTAAATTCTCAAAGATTTTAAGCACGTGTTTAAACACTTAGGTTGGTATTATTCTATATTTTTCTTTTTGTCAAATGCCATGAAAAGCTCCAAACTAACAACGTGTTAGTGCGTCTCTCAACACTGTCTGACTTCCTGTCTTTGGCTCTCAGCTCCAAGCCCCTCCCCTTCCGGTGGACCACCATGGGCCTTTATTTCGGTAAGAAATATGTAGGGTAGTCAATGGTGAGAGACAAATAATTTTTTGATCCCGGATGAATTGTGCCAGGAATTACACGTGATGTTCGTCAATTTAAAAGATCAATTTGCAAGTCAAGAAAGTCGGAGTTTCCCATGGGGACACCGGGAGGGGAGGGACTTCGCCTCTCTCTCTCTCTCACTGTAGTTTTTATCAAACAAACAGGAGGAAATAGTGCATTTGTTTGGGGCCATTTTCAGAAAATATAGAATATCACCAGACTTATATGTTAATGTTTGTCATGTGGATGAAAGGAACATGTCGATTTAAGAGTTGTTGTTTCTGTGAGTTACAACAACCCGTCCATCTCATCCACACTTCTCCTCCCATTCCTAACCCCTGCTGCCTAAAGAGCACTGATTGGCTCAGCTGCAGACATTGAATGCAACACCAGACCTACACTGACAGAATTCTGAGAAACGAGTTGGGAGCCTGTGCACAACGATGAGGACACTAACGGGACATTTTGCTGCCGTCAACACACCAGTTTGGATTTTGTTTCTACTGTACTTCGGCCTTCAGTGATAGTATGCATTACCATGTGCCACATAAAAAGCTTCAACCACATCTGTTAGTCAAAGGATTTAAAATAAAAACGTAGCAGTCTTCTACCAGGTAGCAGGATCGGGCAAATGATCACACTTGGTTCTTTGAAAGTGGAATTCCTTCCAACACATCCAGATTAAAACTGAATGACTCTCTACAACTCTTGAACAAGTCTTTTTTCATTCATGTGTCTCCAGACTAAAGAACTCAGACGCCAACTTCAAACTCTTTTGAACATTTGTTAAAAACATGTGTGCAGCATTTTAACTTGAATTAGCACATAGTCATGGCCAAAAATATCGGCACCCTTGCTATTCTGTCATAAAATGCAACCCTTCTCCCAGATAATTGTTGCAATTGCAAATGTTTTGGTATTCACATGTTTATTTCTTTTGTTTGCATTGGAACAACACAAAAAATCTGAGAAGCAAAGTCCAACTTGAAAACATTTCACACAGAACTCAAAAAATGCACCGGACAAAATTATTGGCACCCTTAACTTAATATTTGGTAGCACACCCTTTGGAAAAAATAATTGAAATCAATCGCTTCCTGTAACCATGAATGAGTTTCTTACACGTCTCTACTGGAATTTTGGACGACTCTTCTTTTGCAAACTGCTCCAGGTCTTTCAGATTTGAAGGATGCCTTCTCCCAACTACTGTTTTAAGATCTCTCCACAAGTGTTCTATGGGATTCAGATCTGGACTCATTGCTGGCCATTTCAGAACTCTCCAGCGCTTTGTTTGAAACCATTTCTGAGTGCTTTTTGTAGTGTGTTTTGGGCCATTTTCCTGCTGGAAGACCCATGACCTCTGGTGGAGACGTAGCTTTCTGACACTGGGCACTACGTTGCGCTCCAAAATTCTTTGGTAATCATCAGATTTCATGATGCCATTCACACAGTCAAGGCATCCAGTGCCAGAAGCAGCAAAGCAACCCCAAAACATCTTTGACCCTCCACCATGTTTGACTGAAGGGACCGTGTTCTTTTCTTTGAAGGCCTCATTTTGTTTTCTGTGCCATGATGTGCTTTACCAAAAAGCTCTACTTTTGCTTCATCTGTCCACAGTATGTTCTCCCAGAAGGATTGTGGCTTCGTCACATAAGTTTTGGCAAACTCCAGTCTGCCTTTTTGTCAGCAGTGGTTTCTTCCTGGGTCTCCTACCATAGCGTCCCTTTTCATTCAGATGGCGACGGATAGTGCGAGCTGACACTGTTGTACCCTGTGTCTGCAGGTCAGCTTGAATTTGTTTGGAAGTTGATCGAGGTTCTTTATCCACCATTCGAACAATCCTTCGTTGTAATCTGACATCAATTTTGCTCTTCCGTCCACGTCCAGGGAGGTTAGCTACGGTGCCATGGGCTGCAAACTTCTTGATGACATTGCGCACAGTGGACACAGGAACATTAAGATCTCTGGAAATGGACTTGTAGCCTTGAGATTGTCCATGTTTTTCCACAATTTTGGCTCTCAAATCCACAGACAACTCTTTACTCTTCTTTCTTTTCTCCATGCTCAGTGTGACACACAACCCAAAGGTTGTGTCAACTTTTCTCTATTTTAACTGGTGCAAGTGTGATTACTATATTGCCCACACCTGTTACTTGCCACAGGTGGGTCTAAATACAAATTACAGGTGCATCACATGCTTGAAATGCAATTATTTCTCACAATTTTGACAGGGTGCCAATAATTTTGTCCGGTGCATTTTTTGAGTTCTGTGTGAAATGTTTTCAAGTTGGACTTTGCTTCTCAGATTTTTTGTGTTGTTCCAATGCAAACAAAAGAAATAAACATGTGAATACCAAAACATTTGCAATTGCAACAATTTTCTGGGAGAAGGGTTGCATTTTATGACAGAATAGCAAGGGTGCCGATATTTTTGGCCATGACTGTACATTTTGAGAAATCAGTCAACTGTAACTAATAATTAAAAGCAAATGTTTTTTCGTAGCCAATTAAATGTAATGATCAGTGAGTTGTTGCTGTTCAAGGAGCCAGTAATGGATTTGCCCTCAGTGCTTCCACACATCAAGCTACACGCTCACAAATACAGCTGTGCTGAGATGAGGTGGGGTTAATACATTCGGGGACATGGATTTTATCAAATGGATGAAACTGATATTCCATTTGCTTCAGGTACACATGGATATAAATGGAAACATCCGAGCAGGAGAGGATCTGGAGTAGAATTACCGTTAACTGAAGAGGACATGCATGACAGAGAGAAACACCAATAAGACAGAGAGAGTTCAGTCAGACATCATGTTCAGAAAACAGCTCCAACTCAAGCTACGTCAGGTCAACACTAAGCCCTGCACTGAACACTGAACAGAACAAAATCAAGACCGCTTCAGAGTCTAAAATCAAACCATTTGATTTAATGGAAATACATCTAAACTAGACTACTGAATACACAGTTTACTGTAACACACACACCATTCTGACACACTTATGTTTTTGTCGGATGTTGTGGGGCAGCTGTCACTCATTTTACTCCCACAGACTGTCGAGTCAGGACGTTACAGGGAGGATATCATGTCAAGGATCACTGGGGCTTTGTTCAGACTGCAGGCAAATCAGATTTGTTTCTCACATCAGATCTTTAAGACAGACTGTCCTCACGGTTATTTGCAAGTGATCAGATCGGATTTGTGTCCAGACATCACCAACCTATCTGCATGGGTTGCTGTGGTAACGACATAGGCGTCAGTAACTACGTACACTGGAGATCCAAACAATCGCGGTGCAGAACTCCTCCGTCGCTCCGGACAAACTCAGTGACGGAGGAGGAGGACGCTGGTAAACAGCCTCTCTGATGCACTCTGGATTTGACGCTGTTGTGTGTCGCATTGTGAGTGACGCAAAAGACACTTAGAAATCTGATTTGAGCGGCCAGAGCGTCCGCACTGAGATCCATCTGTAGAAATCTGATGGGAATTGCATTTCAAACGACCTCCAAATGTGGCTTGGAACCAATTTTCAAAAATCGCGTATCATGTGGTTCTTCTGCTGTCTTTCAAAACCAATCTGGATCTGCCAAAAAAACAGATTTGTGTGGCAGTCTGAACAAAGTCTAACTGGTTCAAGTTATTATGTTTGCTTGTCTTCAGAAGTCAGAAACAGAAACTAATTCTTCTTCTATGTTAAAATGCAGATCACAGAGAAGGATGCACCAATCTGACCTTTTCTCTCCTGTTAGCGATAACGAGTACAGATGTGATACTCTTTGCTCTCTTTTGCCCAAATTTAAAATCCATGTAATGCCGCCTCACTGCCTGTCGAGACTGAACAAAGGCTCAACAGACCCTGATCACAGCAGACATTTGGACAGAAATAATATTTATAATGGGCTCATTCTGGTACCGTACATGCCGACTTGTTGTCGTGACTGACACACAAGTTACACCTGTTGCTGTGACAAGTCAAAATGTCTGCTGTGAGAAAGCTGTACAACTTTCTGTGAGAAAAAAAAATCTAAAAGGTTTGTAAACAGTCCGACAAATAATAACCATCTGATCACAATATATAAATATATAATACATAATATTTATCTGTACATTTATGACTTATTCTGATGAGCAGACACAAACAGGTATTTGTTTCATAATGATCAGAAACAACTTGTACTTTTCAAAACTGTAATAAAATGTTTAGTATTTTACAAAACCAATAATTATCAAAATTTAAATCCCATACATCAAATCTATTTAGATCTGCTCCCAACCAATAATATCTTCTTGCAGCAGAAAGTGTAGGCCAATCAAAACATCTGCCAAAACGTTGCATTCATGTGCCCCCACGGCAGAGGTCAGAGGTCAAACACAGACCGATCTGATAACAACTGCCCCACACTCCTTTTAACTGAAATGAACTGAGCACTGAGAGTTTCCCACACAGTTCACATCAGGACTGTGTGGTAGCAGTTAAAAATAAGCAGAGAACAAATGAAGATCTTTATCTGAGTGCCGGCATGTGATGGACAGCCCAGTCAGACTCTAAACAGACTAAACAGTTTGGAGACACAGACTGAACTTTTAGGACCGCACCAGTGTTTTGCAAGTTTTAGCCCATTAACTACAAATCATGTAGAAAGTCATGTTTTGCCGCCAAAGAATGCTTCAGTTGTTCAGATGTTCGAATTTTTTCTCTCCATATGGGGGTGACTGCAGTTCACTTCAGAGCAACATGAAAACCTACTTGCAGAAATCAGAAACTTGCTTGAGGCATCTAATCCAGTACAGTCATTATGTTTAGATTGATTAGATAAGTCTGAATCTCATTATCAAGCTACGGCAACATAATTCTTTAAAAAGCTGGCAACATGTTCAACAAGTGAACTGAAACCAGCAGCTGTTTTAAAGATATAACAACAGATGTAAAACCACTGCAGCATGCTCTGAGTCTCAGTCGCTGCTCTCAGGTTTTTGCACTTGATTTAAAACCTACAAACCCACGTTTTGACTGTTTGTCTCTGCGAAGTGGAAAAAAAGCAATCAACAATACCCGAAGAGTAAACTGTGAAAATGCCGTTAATACAGCTCTCTTCATGCCCTCTGCACAGGCTGAGTTCCTTACCCTTCTCCAGAATATCTTCAGCTCCTTCCTCCCACTGATCTTCCTCGTCCTCATACTCATCATCCACATCTAGGCAGAGAGGAGAGGAACAGAAGGACAAAAGACAAGTATTAAAACTGCATTAAAGCTCCTTTCATCTCTGAAAAGCAACAGGTGTCTCAATGAAAAGTTGAGGGAGTTAAAGACAGAAATGGAAAGAGGAATAAGAGTTTAAAGGATGTGATGAAGGAGTAGTCGATCCGTACCGGCTTCGTCCAGGATAAACCCTCCATGTCTCGGCTTTTTCCTGGGACGGTCATCATCGTCCTCCTCCTCCTCTTCATCATACTCCTCCTCATCTTCCAGGTCCTCCCCCTCCTCCTCTGCTACCTTGTCACTGCCCACGGGGCTGCCCGTCTCCTCCTGGGGACGGATCATGACAAAACAAGCTAACACTAAAGTACACAATATTCTCCGTGTCCTTTCTGTTATAATGACTTGTTTATGTGATGTTACTGAAACTCTGCCAGCGGCAACTTTTAGCAGTTTAATCTACTTTATAAACCGCCACATTCAATCACAATGTTTACCTGAATCCACCGGGCAGTTAGCATAATTAGCTAGCGGTTAGCATACCTCATTCTCCACCTCCTCGGCCTCTCCGTCGCTGCTGCGCTCGCTCTGGTTGTCAGAGAAGTCGCTGTCCTCGCTGTCAGACATCTTGTAGCCCTGGGCAGACTACAGCAGCGCAAATAACACAAAACCACCGTTCTGAAGTTTGAATCGAGCAATCAATTTGAGCAGCTAACGTTAAGCTAGCAGCCCCTGAAACATCCAGCCATAACAATCAGGGTGGCCTAGCAAAGCATGCTAATGTAGTTTGCATGGATATAACGTTCCCGATATCTCCAAAACAGCTGCAATCAAATGTCGGCGAATGAGCTCCGAGTCTGGTACTTACCTGTCAACTCCCGCCTCGGCTTTATATCTTAGTTGCTAAATAAACGTAAATATAAGCTTAGTTCGATTACTCTGATGCTTCTCACGTCTTCTTAGAGAACCGCGAGATTTCGGAAAGCTGCGCAATAGGCTCGTTGGAGATGAACTGCGAACTGTGGACGAGATCAGACGGGAGCAGCAGGGGGCGGAGACAAACAGCAGCAGTCAAGTCAGACAGTTTCCAGCAGCCTTCAACGGATATACAGGAAGTCACAGAAATATTTACATCCTGTTAGATCCACCTGTAGGCCATCTGTAGTCTGCAGATCACGGTCGGATAGTTATGGCTGAAACAAACTTTATTATTCTTCATATCAACCACACAAGATATGTTTGTTAACAGATTAAACCTTCACTGCACAACATACAGCAACAATCTAGCGTTAAATATTACAATTACACAGAAAATTAGGATTTTCTATTCTGCGCAGGTCTGGCTCATCTCCAACGAGCCTAATATCTCGCGGGTTTTGGATGGCGGCTGGGTCAAGAGAGAAAGAGGTCTCACTATTTTTGAAACCACTTACAGGTAGACTGTTTCCATTGGCCTCTGTTGTATGTCATGTAAATGTAGAAAATATTGTTGCAGATAATCTTTTCCCAAGTTAAACAACAGTACCGTGTATTACCTGTTAATGCTCTCAAACAGGTACTTGTTTTATTAATCAACAACATTTCAACAATGGACCACTGCATCTGTATAAAACAGTATACAAGAAATAATTCAAAATACTAGAACAAAATGTGAAATAAAACAATAATGTACAACTATATGCTATGTTGAATGTGAAGTGACTTCTCTTTTTTACCAACTTGATTTCTATTTTATTCATACATTTATTTTATAATAGGCCTATACATTTTGAAGTCTTACGTTTTTTCATAAAAAATACATAACATGCAGTGAACACGGTCAGGGGGAAGGGGAGATACTGATATATAAATTACATGTGTACTGTACAAAGATTTTATGTTTACAATCTCATGAGTTTTATTTCTGCATCATACAAAAAGTACAAAAAACAAGTCTGTGGTTCCTCAGGGATTACTCCGAGTGATTCCTCCTTCTTCTCAACACACTATCTCTGATACGTCGAGACGCTACAACGTTCGACGGCGCTCTCGAACCGGCCAATCCCATCGCGCGGTTCAAGGAGAATCACGGAGTGTGCGCGTGTTGACTCTGCGCCTGGTTTTGAAAACAAATCTTCCATATTTCGTTTCTCCGTCGTGTCGGGGGGTGTTGTCGATGATGAACAGCGTCGGAGAGGCCTGCACCGACCTGAAGCGGGAGTACGACCAGTGCTTCAACCGCTGGTTCGCCGAGAAGTTCCTGAAGGGGGACCGGAGCGGTGACCCGTGCACCGAGACCTTCCGGAAGTACCAGCGCTGCGTGCAGAAGGCCATCAAGGAGAAGGACATCCCGATCGACGGAGTGGAGTTTATGGGCCCCAGCAAGGACAAGCCCGAGAGCTGATGGAGAGGAAACACACACTGATCATCAATACTGATATCAATACACCTTTCTGATAGTGGAGTGTGTCCACGAGGCCCACTGAGCATGCGCAGAAGCAGAGACGACGGTCAGCGGGATGAGGAGGCAGAACCTGAACAGTGTGCGTGTTTCTGCTGCAAGAACCGGCGGATTTAGAGTTTAAACACAGAACTGATCCCAGAACAGAGGATTTGTTTCGTTTAGTTTGAGTTTTTCTTTTCAAATCTGCTGCTTATATTTTTTTAGTTCATTTAACATGAGGAATGTGTGCTGCTGTAGTCACTGGAAAACTGCTTGTATAGCTGAAACAATTAGTCTATTACTAAAATTAATCGGCAACTATTATAATCGATTCATTGTTTAAATCATTAACCAAGTAAAAACACTGATCATTCTCTGGTTGCAGCTGCTTTTCTCTGTTTTATATCATTATAAAGGGAATATCTCTGGGTTTTGGACTGTCGTGGGACAAAAGACGTGAAGGAGTCTTCTTGGACTTGTGATGGACATTTTTCTCCAATTTCAGACATTTTATAAACAAAGGTTAATAGATTAACTGGAAAAATAATTACTAGATCAGTTAATAATGAAAATAATAGCTCAGCAGTTGAGTTGAGTTTACTGTGAGTTGACTCCTGAAGTGACATTTTGTCCATAAATTAAATTTGTTGATATTATTTAAACAATTATTTTGATATTTGATTTCATATCCTAATTTTCTTTATTTATTTTTTTCTTTGAACCAGGTCAAAGGTCAGTTGGTAAGCAGCGCCACACTGCCATTTTTCTCTTTCTAAATTAGACTTTTCTTTTTACTTTTTATTGAAGAACATCTTTAGTTCAATGTGGAACGCCATTTCACAGGTGAAATTGAAGACCTCACATTTGAAAACACAAGTTTCTCATATGGTTTAAACTGACGCTTTGATTGTGCTGCTTTCATGTAAAAACACTGTAAAGCTGAAAGGATAAAAAAACTGTAATCATGGTGGAACTGTCCTTTAAATATTTTTTAAATCAGGACTTTTTTTATTTTGCCCTGAGAATACTGAGATTTTTCCAAGACTTGATTACCAACCAGACGAAGAGAGGGCAGCTTCTCAGCACTCAGGTGAACTGTGCTTTCATCTTGTTTGGGACTATCAGACACTAAAATGTGAAATCAGCACAATAAGGGCCCGAAGGAGCGTCCTGCTGTAGCTGATCTTGAGGCCATGTCTCAGTTTAAGACCTTAATTAGTTAAATGTTGTGCTTCTATATTCAGGGTTTCTGCAGTGATTACAAAATGAAAATGTAAGATGTTAATTTAATACCAAATCTCACTGTCACAGCGTTCACAGAATGACAGGAAACCAGTTGCTATATACAACTACAGTTTCTAGTAATATATTTAATCAATTAACATGAGCTGGACCCAGAGAAGTGGAAGAAAACTGATGGATGTATTAAGCAATTAAAAAATTAAGTTTTTTTAAATACTTTTCCAGACCTGCAGATATCCTGATATTACTTATTCCTAAACAAAATGTATTTAATCAAATACACACAGTAAGTCTGTGGTGAGGGAGTTCCAGCGTAGAGAAACGGCCAACATTGATTGATCCCAGATTACAGAACACTTCAGTTCTGCTGCTGACATGAAAACCTTCACAGTAAACCAACGTTCACTGGAGTTTTAACTGTTATCTGTTCCTACAAAGCCAAAACACAGTGACCAGCCTACATATTTGGTCAAAGTTGAGTTAAAACCAGAATCTGACTTTCTGTTTTATTATATAAAAACTATTATGCCGTAGAAATGTAGAATTTCAGTGAAAACAACATGTAAAAACAGCTTTGCCACAGACGGACAGCTAAGACAACAGAGCGGGATCAAGGGAAAGCTAGCTGAGGAGATACAGGGTTCATACAAAGTCTTGAAAGTTTGGAAAACGCTTAACTTTAACCGTTACGTTTTCAAGGTTATGAATATGCTCGAATTCGAATATACTCCTTGAAAAATGCTTGATTTTCAACATAATCTGGTGTTTCATCATCGACACAATCACTCATGGAAACCAAACATCTTTTAATATTTAAAATGAATGAATGAATGTTGTCTCCTGGAATTTATAGTAACAATTTAGATGTGATGATAAAGGCTGCAAGAGTCTGGAAATGTTTGGTTTAGATACCTTAAAGGTGCTTGAATTTTACTTTTAAAAAGCTGTAAGGACCCTGGAGATAGCCACTGCTAGCACTGGAGCTATATGTGCTTAGCTCATTCCTGAAGCTCTTTTTGTCATTGAAAAATATCACGTTTGATGAACAGACATCTTAGTAATTACTCATTTGTTATCCCACATCACTAACGGGGCAGAAGGTAAATCTCATGAAGAAGAAAAGAAGACTAGTGAAAGGTAGCTAGCCTAGCTTAGCAGGGTATCAGTAACTGCTGTCTTAGCTTAGTTTGTAAACACTTCAATCTCATTGTCAGTGTTTCAGTCGCTGCTCTCTGCCTTTGCAGGGTAGTGTTCACTGTCCTCTGAGCGATAAAGTTGCTGCTGTGGAACAAATGACAAGTTGTTGCTGGAAGAACGGCAACCTGGTTCTCCCCAACGTGTGTTGTTGACCTTCCTCCGTTTCCTCTGGGGAGGTTTGGATACTCACCACTGACGTCCACTCTGCTGTTACTAATAATGTGTAGCAACGCTGCAGGATTGTTTCATCAGATGTTGCTGGGTTTTATTAAATACCTTTGTGCAGAGCTCATATCTGTTGTCAGGAACATGCTGCAGAACTGGACCGCTCCTCCTGGGTATTGTATTTAATAAAAGGCCAGAATACAGTAGATGGAAGTATTGATGAAATAAACTCTTCCTCAGTAAGATGTTTTCCTCTGACAGCGCGTTCTTTCTTCTTGTGTTTTCATCCTGTTTGCCAGCAGAGAGGAATTTTAATTTCTTTGCTGGTTGACTGAAAGACTAAAGCATGAAGATTTGGGAAGTCTGCGAGTGCCGAAATCCTCTTGCTTTTGTTTCCATTCACGGTTCTGCCCACACATTCCCTGGCTCAGGTGAAAGTGGAAAGAAGCCGCAGGATACGGGGACGTGGCTGAAGCCAAACTCAAACACAAGCCACAAGAGGAACCCCCACAGGCAGTCACCACTGTGTGGGTTCGCCATCTGAAGAAAACGGAATAAAAGCCTATTTTGTCAAAAGCAACAAAACTGAAAACAAATTAGCAACTGGCATTAACTACTGTTGTGTTTTATTCTAATGGGAATGAAAAGACTTGACCGCAGGAGGCTGATTACATAAAGACAGTTGGTGAGTTGGGAAAGACTCGCTACTCTGCTCAGGTCCTTTCATGCAAACTACGCTAAAGATAGAAGAGAAGCGGCGTGGCCAGCAGGCTGTCTGGCTCTCCTACCCGATGCTTAGAGGGGCTTGTCTTCGCTTGCACAACTTTATTTTCCCCTGGTTCTGCTCGAGCATTCTGCCTGTTCAAAGGGAGTTTTTCCTTGCCACTGAACATGGGTGGAAACAATGCAGATTAAATCAGCTTTGCAGGGTTAACATGAGGGAGAAAATACCTTCAACATGTTTGTTAAACCTCAACAACACACACACACACACACACACAGTGTGTTTCAGTAAAAAACACTGAATGTAAACCGAAAGTGTTTACAAGAAAACTTCACAGGGCAGCTTTAAATCACTTGTTTTAAATTCTACATGTGTAAAGCTGTGCTGTCACTATATATCGTATATTGAGACTCTGACTTTCAACAACCCACACTAGCTTTTCTGCTAATGCCTCCTTCTTGTCTACAAACATGGACGTGTCTTTTGTTGAACCTGGGGGCTGAAACGTGCGTCTCCAGGCTGCACGGAGGAGAACATGCATGGAAATCATTCAGACATCCGGGTGGCTGTTCCTTTTTATACCTGTATGCAGAGACCTTTATCTGTCTGTGGAAGAAAAGTGCACTGCTAATGTCGATTGTAACAGCTGGAGCCTCCTGACTTTTAAACTTTATTGTTCACCAGCTGCTTGATCCAAGTACTGGAGCTCCTGATCCACAACTATGAAGGTGATCAGCTTCATTATTGATCTGACATGAATGAGAGTTTAACTGGCAGATCATCTGATCATTTCACCAGAGAGAAAACTCACCACTCTGTTGGTGTGTTGAACTTCAAAAAGACTTATTTTAGTAGAGTAGAGTGGTGTCTCTTTCTCTGACATAAATGAATGATCTTTGGCAGAGAGCACAATAATCAGACAACAAACCAAGTTTCAGGACATTAACGTTAATTATCTGCAGCTGATACAATCAGCCACCAGCGACATTTGTCATTTTAACAGGTGACAGCGACGGTCGGCACTGGCTAAAAATGAGAAGCTGCTACCTGAATGTTTTGTACATCGTTGTTTGCTAATAAGGATTTGTTTGAATCAGAGATGAGGAAATCTGGGTATTTTATCAACCTGGGACCAGATCTAAAGAAAAAACTAAACCTGGACCCGACCTGATTTGTGTTCATAAGGTGATTTGGTTTCTCATAAATAAATTGAGTTCACCAAATCTTAAAAACTGCGTAGCATGTCTATGTTTGAGAAAGGAAATGAAGAGATAAAGAGGGTGTGTTCGATGGCATGTTCACTTAAGGTTGCTCATCACACTCAATTATACGAGTTTGCTTATCCAATCCAGGTTCTGCCCCTACAAGTGATCCTGCAGGTGACCACACAGATACCACCTCTATGTTTTTCTACCTGGTAGTTTCTGTCTTCACCCACCTAAACCACAACACATGCAGAAAACACACCCCCTCCCTCCAGCTGTAAATTAAACACCACTGAGATACTCAGACATCATGCATGTGCAACATAAGCTTCTTGCATGTTACATTAAACACATAATTTGAGGTTTAAATTGTTACTTTGTCTAATAGCAAAATCTTGTAATATAGAATTTAATTTTGTCAGTAATGTTACCTTTATTTGATAGTTCTAAGTTGTACATATTTGTGGTATTTACATATTTTTATGATGATTATTTTATATTTCATATTTATTACTAAGCTACACAGTATCCATGGTAACAGTTCAGTTATAAGTCCATCACCGGGGGAACCAGTCAGACCGGGCTTGTATCCACCAGGTGAGTGGTTGACCTGTAAATATTAATGTATAGCCTATCAGAGAGAGAGACGGTAACTAAATTGACATCCAGAGTAATTATCTATGTGTACTAATTTATCTGTATCAGTAGTGTCTTTGTGTAATGTGTCATTTTTAAGAAGTCTTGGACCGTTGGCTCTATAATCTGTCAGTTAATGTTTATTGAGATTGGCTACAGAAATCATTCATTAGTGTTGTAAGTTTCCTTTGTTTATGATTTTCTTTTATACTGAATAGTTTTACTGAGACCGGGCTTGTATCCCCCAGATCCCGAAGTGCTTGTAAGCAATAAATCATCTGTGAATCGACATCGGAGCAAAACACAATGCAGACTATTGGCTGTTATCACTATCAGCGATATAAGAAAAGTATTTGTTGTTTTATAAACTGTAATTAAGAGTAGAGAGACCCTGGTTACACATGGTGCACTTTATTTGTGCTCAGGTGACATAAAAAGTTCATGAAGAGGTAAAGGGGTCATGAAGTCTCTTTTGAAAGTCTTTTGGGGGAGGGAGGAGCACGCTGACAGTGCTGAGAGTTCATCATCTTAAGAGTCAATCTGAGACCTTTGAGGAACTGTTCTGCTCGTTCCTCCTCGAGGAGTTCGCACTGACGACACTCTGACTCCGTCTGAGGAGGGGAAGAGAGACAGAGTGAGATGTATTGTTGGTCAAAGAAAAATGGTGGCACAGACAAGGCCTGAAGAGCAGCTGGAGCACAGTTGTTTAAGTAAGTAAGACCTTAAACCGAAACTTCAAGGACACAGTGTTACCCACTCTCAGTTGAAACGCCGGAGTGCAGATTCTTTTATTTTAATATAAAAAAAGTGAGAAGCTACGAGTGGTTTCCAACTCGAAATACATTTGGTGTCGTCTTCAAAAACCAAGTTTAGCATGTTAGCATGTTGTGGCAACAACCAAATTCAACCTCAACAATTTCATATTCACCTGAAGCTGCTCAAATGTATTTTCATGCTATGATTCCACCACTGATACAAAATAAAAGTTGGACAACTGGACAATAAAACATAACATACCATCACTGTAATATACATCCTGGATATCTTATCAAATTTCACAATACTTGTTTAATGTACGAATTTCTGAATGGATTAGCACATTAATTCAATTTTCTGCGGTGTCCCCCAAGATTCAATACTTGGTCCCATTCTTTGAAAAATATGTATAATTTAAATAGTGATGTCTCTCTTACAGCTTCAAATGAGCAGTCTTGCATTATTTTAATCCTAAAGTGCTCTTTATAATCTCGGCCAACCTCGATAAAATGACATGCTGTGTCTCTCTTCCTGCCTCCTTACCTGGTTGAACAATGACGCGAGTTTTTCAAGCTCGATGTTCAATTTGAATTTGCGAATTCCTCCAACAGCCTCCCACTCTTCAATGAGGACTTTCATTTCGTCGGCAAAACATTTCAGGGTGGAGTTGGGGCAATTCTGCTGGAGACAGAGAGAGAGTGAGAGAGAGACAGGCAGAGAGAGACAGAGAGAGAGAGAGAGACAGAGAGAGAGACAGAGAGAGAGAGAGAGAGACAGACAGAGAGAGACAGAGAGAGACAGAGAGAGACAGAGAGAGAGAGAGAGACAGAGAGAGACAGAGAGAGAGAGAGAGACAGAGAGAGAGACAGAGAGAGAGAGAGAGAGACAGACAGAGAGAGACAGAGAGAGAGAGACAGAGAGAGAGAGAGACAGACAGACAGACAGACAGACAGAGAGAGAGACGCCATAAAGACAACAACCACAACCTCATTACACAAACAGACAACAGGCTTCATGCGAACATTTGTCAGTTTTCTTGTCAACCTGACGTACGAGTCAACCAGTGCACTGGGGACTGGACATGTGCATGCAGCTCCAAAGGGAAAAAACAAAGCAAGACGGCAACAAGGTGCATGGCAACTAGGATGAACTGGCAAAGGAACAAAGGGTCTGGACCGGTATGTGTGGTGAGTGGCTGATGAGGTAAGTGAGAACAGGTGAGCAGGGGAATGAGGAAGGAAGTCAGGTGGAAAAGTCAGCTAAATAAATGTGGACCACAGAGAGACCGAAATATAACTCACACAGCCACAGAGGTCACAGGCATGCTGGGAAATCTGTAACTACAATAAGAGCAGTTTCCAGATGAACCCGGCCACTGAGCTCAGGCCAGATTACATTACTACATTTCCTGAGTGATACAGTGAAATGTTATGGTGCAATTCACTTCCTAAACTAAACATTTACGCTCATATAACCTTTGTGTTTGTTCCTTTGGCTTTCTTCTCTGGCGTAAACAAATTACTGCAGGATGTTCCGAAATGTTCTCCAGTTAAATGAGGACAAAACCAAAGTCACCTTTACATTCACATCCACAAAATATTCTGTTTTTTGCCCTTATTCCAAAACAGACAGTCTGTTGTCTTCACTAACATTCCTGTTTATATGCAGCCGGCTGTGTTTGACAGGGCTCAATGATCTAACACGTCGTTCATCACGTCAAAATATGGAAGAGTGGAACGTCTGGAGCCGCTTGAGCCAGATTTTTCACCGGTGGCAGACTTGTTCGACACATATCCAGAAACCTGTTGATCTCCAAGTCTTTCATCATGTTTAACAGCAGCTGTGTTTCTCCTTGTCTTTTCTTCTGTGCCTGCATCTCTACCCCAGCCCTGCAAACTGTTGGCTGGTTGGTTTGTTTCCAGCACAGAGCTGACCGGAAACAGGAAGAGGCCGTGAACGAGCTGCATACATGTCCACAGAACGCTGCTAAACCTGAAGAATATCTGCAGATCCCACATGTCTTAATCTGAACGTGCTACATTCAGAATAAGGCCTTATTCAGATTATCCAAACAGAATCTGCTGTTTACATGACTCGTGTCATATTCTGAATATTGTCATGTTTGGAATAATAGTGGAGAATTAGTGTGCATGTAAACAGAGTCGGTGTTTTTGGTGTTTGTTTTTTCTTCGTGTGTGTGAGTGCAAGGTAGACATCAGATTTCAGGATAAGATTAACAGGAAATTTAGACATTAGAGTGAGCGAAGACTTGGAGCTCTGAGGAAGCTCGTACCTGAAAGTCGTCGATGGTGGGCGTGTACAGTCTGCAGTCCAACCACTTCTGAGGACAAAGACAAAGTTACTACATGAGCACAGTTAGGCTACAAATAATACAAATAATAATATAAATTTGACTATGAAGGTTATAATAATATAAATTTGACTATGGTTCTTATATATTACCTTTGAGTTCAGTACTGTACAGGGTTGTAAACGCTTAATTTGAACCGTTATGTTTTCAAGGTTAGGAAGATGCTTGAATTTGAATGTACTCCTTGAAAACTGCTTGATTTTCAACATGATAAAGGAAAGCTTTTTCCTTGTGTTCACTCGTCATTCATAGCTGGATAAGTTCCTCTGTTGATCTCTTACTCTGGAAATTTGGAAGCATTAAATAATCACGATCATTACATCCAATCAAAACTAACATGAACAGCTGGTCAAATAAACAAAGTGACAGTATACATTGGTTGCTGTGGGTGTAAAGGAATTCTGTAAACTTAAGTTTTTGTAATTGCACTTATAGTGACAATTTAGATGTGATGATAAAAGCTTCGAGAGCCTGGAAAATTTTGGTATAGGTATCTTGAAAGTGCTTGAATTTTACTCTTAAAAAGCTGTAGAACGCTGACTTTAACACACGTATCAGTTCAATGTACTACACTGTGTGTGTGTGTGTGTCACAGTTTAGAATTACAGGGAATAACCACGACATCCTCTAATTAGACCTCTGGAACCTGTAATAGCAGTGGAAGTTATGTAACTGTATGCCCATAACAACAGTGGAGGTTTTCAGCGACGCTCGTTGCATGTCGGTCGGTCCCTTTGGCCCAGACTGAAATATCTTAATAACAACTGGATGGATTGTGATGGACGTTGAGCAGACGGTCGTCCGTTCAAGATAAATCCTGCTGACTTTGGTGATCCCCTGACTTTTCCTCTAGCGCCACCAGCAGGTTAACGTTTGTGGTTGTTATTGAAATATCTCAATAATTCTCAATAAGTTACAGCAAATGTAACAGTTACATTTGCTGTAACTGTTAGCATTTAGCTCACAGTTACAGCTTCACAGTTCTGCTAGCATGGCTACAGACTCTGTCATGTGTCACATTTTACACTCCTGCAGCTCACCACTTTACAGCAGAGCACAACACCAAACACCAATGTGTCCAAGTTCATTCATGAAAAGCACTGAGTGAACACAAAACAGATTCAAGCTGCAGGCAATCATCAGTCAGTCAGTGAAGGTAAAGACTTCTGAGTGTGCAACGAGTTTTGAGCACAAAATCCTGCTCTGGTGTTCTGATCAGCTGATAGTGTGAAACAAGGCCTCAATCATGGTGAAACACCTGGATGTTACTTTGAAGGATGTTGGGAGGCGGAGCCTGACAGGTGGGTGGTTGGGTCTGACAGGTGGAGGATGAGGTCTGCCAGAAGTGACAACCAGCAGTTTTAAAAATAGAAAACAAAAGCTTATTGCTCACTTCAAACTCAGAACTTTGATTCTGTCGGATGCCCTGTGGGCTGCAAAACTGATACTAATACAGAGGTTTACATAGTATTTCTACTTTTTGTTGTACTACCATTACTATGGAAAGCACAATAACTAATTTTATCCTAATTTATTTGCTTGATTGATTTAAATGTTCACTTTATTTTGTCCACCCTGCTTCTGAAACTAAACCGGTGCCCCTTTCCATCAAGTAGCCTGCTTTTTAAATGTTTTTAACATAAACATGAACAGAATGAGTGCAGGTTCTGATGATGTTACAACCTAATGTGTCTTTCAGTTTTCTCATGTTTATACAGAATCACTGTTCGTGTGGTTAAACTGTCAGATAACGTGTGAGTCTCTCCTAATAGACAGTTTGGGAGCTGTACACTGCCTCACTCCTGCCTGTGTAACATGAACAACATCTGTCCTCGTGTGACACAGCTGTCTGACAGATGCCTTCAGGTGCAGCATGTCATGTCTCAGGTATTTCACAACTCCACACCTCTGCTCTACATACTTCATTCGAACATCACAAGCAGGAGCTTCCCCTGCAAATAATTAACTTATATTACATGAATCATCTTCATAAAGATGATAGGCTGATAACAAAATATTGCTCCACCCATAATCATGTATTTAATCATGACTGTGGGATACTCACAGCGCTGAAAGGTTTGTGCACCTCTTGGTTTGTTACTCATGTTCTTCACCCCAAACAGAGAGGGGCAGTATTTCTGTTACTTTTGAGTATTTTGTAATTGGTATTTGACGGGGCTGAAAAGATTCAAATGTAATTCGTGCAGCGTGACGAGGAGCCTGATGACGAATTGTCTGACATCTTTCATTGAGAAGAGAGTTTACCTTTCCTGAAGTGTTGTTCAGATGAGCTCCGGGTCATAAAACCTGCCCCGCCGGGACTCAGGGATGACTTTAATGGAAAGTTAAGTGACAATGTGTCCAATTTACGACAGGTCTGGAGCCAACTAGTCTGGTAAACAACGTTTCATTCATAGAGAGCTTGATTCATTTGTGGTTTGTGCGTATGAAGTATTACGGTCACTGTACACGGGTCAAGAACTCCATAGCAAACTTTAGACTGAGACTGAATTAATGAATTGGCTATCTTTCTCCGTTTATTTAAGGGTGGTGAATTTAATGCTAGTTAAATTCTGTTATTTAGTATAAATATTGATTATTTCTGATTCACTTTGTACCAGTTTGTATTTAGGCCTACATATTACATATTTTTGGTGCTGAGTCATTTTGTATTTTCATAATACTCAAAATACTTCATGAAACAAAAAAACCAAAACCGCGTATGAAACGCCACAGAGGGCTTTTAATTTGAAACGGATACAGGATGTGGCGGCATTCAGCTGACCAATGGTGTAACTTCATTACTCAGGCGGTTAACACCATAAATATTTGAAAAGTTAGTTGTTCTTAAAGGCGGCTAAATGGACCTCTGACCCTAAAACTCAACAGTTACTAAAATGTTACATCATGTTTAAAACCTGCAGCTGCACCCTGAACATAAACTCTGAGCAGGATCAGACGTGACATATTGATTTATATGTTTCCCGATAATAAAGGAGAGAAGAGGAAACTCATACCAAGTTGGGGGCTTTGCTGATGAGGAACTCCACCTTCCTCAGGATGTCTTGAGTGCAGGGTTTGGGGACTGGTTGCGGCTTCAGGGTGAGCAGACAGACAAAGCACAGATAAACACTCACGAGAGCTAGCCTCCCTCTCAGCATGGCACGGGCAGCAAAACCATCATCTGCGTAACATTATCCTCTGCTGTCACACTACTACATCCTCGTGGAGATAAACAGCCTCGACGCTCAGGATTCAGCCTTAAAGTTAAAATCCGTCGCAGCTGGGAGAGTCCATGTTAGAAGGTCCACTGAGCAACAAGCAGATGTTCCTGTATTCCGACAAGAGTCCAGTTTGGATCCCAGACCAGCTGAGAAAATCTGGACGGGTCACGGCGAGTGTTGAGGTGCCCAGGAGCAAGCTTCCAGACGCTGGGTAACACAGAACAGAGATCAGTCAACTTTTCTCAGGAAAGTAAAGATTTAAAGTTTTGATATCAAAAGCTTATTTGTGGTTTGGAGGAGTTCATTGAAGAACTCACCGAAATACTTAAAAGTAGCTCCAAAAAGGGTCTAAAAGTTCTCCATGAATTGTAAATCACATCAAACTGGCATCTTGATTTACACTCCTCCAGTAAATCCTCCAATCAAACGGTCCGCAAAAAAATACAAATATTAGAAAAACAGCTGAAATCTGAAAACCACCCAAAACCAAATTCCATCAAAGAAACAGCAGCTTATCTCTGTGTTTCAACAAGTAAATGTCTCTTCTTCAGTTTGTTTAACTTTAACTGTCCACAAGCAGATCAGTGTAGTAAATCCCAAAACTGTGGAGAAAAAAAAAGGAGAAGAAGAAGAAAGTTTCCCTCTACTAGGAGCTGGTTTCTGTCTTTTCTCTGCAGGGGCTGTTGACGTTGATCTGCATGCAGTTTAAAGCAGGAGTCTGGTGTCAGTCTGTGGAAGGACTTTCATAAGAGAGCTTCCCTCGTCCTCTTTGTCTCCCTTCACTTTCCTCCTGTTTTCACTTTCTCACTCCTCCCATTCCTCCTCCTCCTCTGGCTGGATCTCAGTTACACTGTTTCAGTCCCACCTCTTTTACAGGACAGTTTCCCATGCCTTCTCACACCTCCTTCTTTGACTTATTCAAATTCAAATAAAACTGTGCATGTACGTTTCAGAAACAATGTTGGCAATCTCGTTTTCTGAATGAGCTTGTCAAAGCCCTGCAGGGAGACAAAGCTCCATAAATCACACAGAGCCACCGTTCCTGTAATTTTGTAAAGGTAATTATTAGGAGACAGAGCTGCGTGGTGACTAACAGCTGGCTGAGGACAATGACACATGCTCAGAGAATGCTCTGTGGGTTCGACATAATTATGTATTAAAGTGTGCAAACACAATGGTTTCTCAACTACTTTCTCCCCTCACTGTATTTGGCATTTATACAGATACAACCACACTGTCATGACATGGTTCATCGTTCATGTTCCCCTCAGGATGAACTGTAATAACTCTGCTGATCCTCTGACTTTTCATCTAGCGCCATCATCAGGTCAACATGTTAATGTGTCCAAAATACCTGCAAAACTAATGATATTACTATTACTATTAGTACTTTGTGATTAGTGTTAATTAGCAAAAGTTAGCATGCTAACACTAAACTAAGATAGTGAACCTGCTAAACAGCATGTTAGCATTTAGCTCAAAGCACTGCTGTGTCTTAGTACAGCCTCACAGAGCTGCTAGCATGACTGTAGACTCTTAGTCTTGTTGTTACACCACTGCTGATTGCTTTTTTTTACTTTTTCCCATATTTTCTCTTCCTCAATTGTGCCTTTTTTTACATGAAGCCTTTAAGAATGTCCCCTTTCATTTCCCTTATCCATCGGCCTGTCTGCTGATTGTAAATCTGTGACTTTTGTACATCTGTGAACAAAAAGAAGAAGAAAACCAGCAAGACTTCTTATCAAACCTGAGAAATAAAGAAGAGTAAAGCTCTTACCTTGAGAGAGTTGACAGCCGCAGAGCTAACTGCAGGTCAGCAGAAGAAGTAAAAGCAGGTGCAAGCTTAATGTCAAAGTCTGCATGTGGAGTGTAAACCAAAAGTGAAACCGAGTTGCACGTATCAGAAAGATCAAACATTTACCTCACTGAGAAGTTTATAGTACACAGTAGTTCACTGCTGCAGCTCACAGCATAGTCAGACAGCCTCCATATGCTTTACTGTAAAGCCCTCATCAACCCTGCTGGCTGTCTGCCAGGGTTTATTGACTTTCTCTTATCTGTGCCAGTGCCATAGTCTTCCTCTCCATTCAGGATTCTTGGAGCCATGGTGCTATCTAGAGTCCATCAGTTTTGAGCAGAACCATTGTAATCAAGAATGCATCATCAATAGAAGGCGTTGCACAATGTACAACAGAAGTCAACAGTGCACCTGCAAGCTTTTGTTCTGTTATTACAGATATTTGTTTTTGGACCAATTATTAATGATCAGAAGACGTAGAAGAAGACTGTTACCATAGTAGACCAGAGACCAGTGCTGCCTTCTCCATCCTCTCTTTCCAACCTGTAGAATAGGACACGCCCACTGATGACATCACGGTTCACACTTCAGGTCGAGGAAAACCTGCTGTTTTTTGGTTCCAGCTGGGAACCAACTTTTTGGGTTCCGAACAAATTTATTTTCGGTCAAAATGCTCCGAACGGTTCAAAATTAGGTGCACGAACCGGAACAGAACCCGCTTCATGTTGGTGGAGGAGAGGTATGAGTCCCTCCCTCCAGCCACATTCCCACTCCCCCCTTCGCTGCCATCCTCCACCTGTGCCTCCACTGACTCCAGCCACTCCCTCCTGCTCTTCAGTAACCTGCTCACTTGTTTCCACTTTCCCTCGCCAGCACTGCAGTATTTAATCAGTCCATATCCATTCACTCCTTGCCAGATTGTCAGTGTTGCTATGTGCTTCATTCATGCCATTGCTTTCGAGCCTCTGTTACCTGTTACCTGTACCTGCCTGCCTGACCTTCTGTCTCATCCACAGACCCTTTTTGGATATGTTTTCCTGTTGAGACTACCTTCCCGGTTTTGACCCCTGCCTGTCTTATCATACAGTAAGATTATGCACCTCCATTTTAATGGTTAAATCCCTGACCTGTTCCTGTCTGCTCAGTTGTCTGCCTTGTATTTGGGTCCTATTCCTTGCTGCCTCACATTCACATGTGCATGACAGCCAGAGGCAGAAAGGCACTATCCAACTTCCTGTCAAGTGAGGTATGTTAGTGTGTGACTCACAACGTGCCAGGTTTGTGGCCTGTAGGTAACTTGGTGGGCAGGGTGTGGAGTCACGGGTGGAGACAAACAAGATAAAACAAAAGGCGCAGGTAAAGAAGCACGTAGTAGCACGCTAATGCAGCTTTCAGCAAACAATAAACGAAACATATTATTCCCTCAAACCCTCTTACTGTCACAGCTGTTAGCTGCAGTACAGATCAGTACATCGTTAGTTGGAAACAGTAATCGAGCATAATAATAATAATAAAAAGCACGAGTCACTTTGTTTTGATCTTGCACCACATACCTTTATTTTCCGTACATCTCACTGACTCTATGAGGGTTACTGGATGAAGATTTAGTTAATATTTCCCTGCAGATACCACACATCTTTATATTTGACCTCCAAATGTTTTGTGACACTTTACAGCCTCGAGTTTTACAACATTATTTATTTATTTCTCAAAGAAAAGTGTTCTTATTGAATTTAAATATTGGGAGAAAATCACACTTAATCCATAAAATTACTTAAAAGACGTGAACAGATGGGAAACTTCTCCTCCTCTTTCAATGGGAAACTTCAATGGGATTTTCAAATATGTAGGAGAATTAAATCAGGGGGAAAATTCAATATAAACTGATCTATTTCTTTATAAAAATCTGGGAGTGTTTTTACTGACAAACAATACAAATTGAACACTATCTGCATTAGGGAAATCATCAACTGTTAATATATGAAAGAGCTGATATGTCACCTGTGTGTTGCCAAAACTACTATGAATTAAAACTTTATCCTATGCAGATGTCGTGCAGTATTTTCCACCTGATTGACTTTTAACTTTTGACCCAGTGAAGCTCAAGATACAAGGTTTCTGAAGGACACTGACAACAGGAGAGAGTGTAAAGTCAATGAACCAACTGAATACATCAATATGAGAACAAACACAGCACTAAAAACACACAGATATTGGCTTGGTCTGAAGTTAAAGGTCGAACTCCCCAGACACGTCATTTCAGACACACACACACACACACACACACACACACACACACACTTGATGCATGCACCCAAGAGCTGAGGACACTGTGCAAAAATACCAACATTTCTTTAAGGATAATAAGTGCCAAAGAGAATAAGACTAACTTCATAAATAAACAATAAAATAAAAAAGAATAATAAAATGGTTAAAAAGATAGATTATTAATAAACCACAGTTATCACCAACCTTAAACATTGGCCTCAGATAGCCAGACATTGATGTTTGTTCAACAGAATATAAAAAAATGAGAAAACAAACATAACAAAATAATAACAAAAATAATAATACATTAAGTAACTGTGATTGCATACAGCACTGGTTGGATACTGGACCTTTGGAGGATTAGCAAAAATTCTATGTACTCCAGCTCATTAAATGCTAAAAGTTACTGATTTAACGGTCTATTACAAAAGTGTCCAAAACGATTTGTTCCACCAAGAAGTCACCACATCCACAGAAAGAGTCCAGAGCTGTTCAGAAAGTGAACTGCGCAATGAACACACTTCAGACTGGTTAAACTGTAAGACTCGGAGTGTAGTCCGATCTTTAGATTGCCACCTCTATGAATTCATCACATCAAGCTGTGGACATTCAGGGTTTAGGGCGTTCATCCAGCAAGATCACAGCTAAGTGATTCATTTCCATTGATGGTAACATATATGTTTACTTTTTATAATAGTAGGATCTTTAAAGCAATTCCATTAGCATCCATTCAGTCATTAGCCCAGATTGAGAAATATGAGCCATGTGCAGGTAGAATTTCCATTCTTGAAAGGTCATCTGTTTAATGCTCAAGTATAAAGCTTTTTCAGAAGCCACCAAGATTCAATTTGTAGTTTGCATTACATCTGACCCCAAACGCATCCTGTCACGCTGAGTGGAATGTCTTAAAATCAGTGTAAATTGGGTTGACAACATTCATTATGTCCCTCAGATGTGAACTTACTCCCAAGGTGAAGTACCCCATGCTTTGCCATTTGAGAAAGATCATTTCAACATGGTGGACAAATGAAGATACAGGGGTTCATGGTTCATGACAAGCCATGGAATAGCTTTGGAGTTCTGGGCCACTGACTAGAAACCAGCAGTGACACAACAACTTCTGATGCTTACTTTGTGTCTTGGCGGTAAGAAGCAAATTCACAAGTGCCTTTTTCTAATGCCTTTTTTCTTTCTGTCACTTTTTTTTTGGCCCTTCTTGTCTTGCAGGGCGATGAAAGAAAGACTTCCCTCTTTCTTTCATAGCCTGTTACAGTTCTGAGGAAGAGGAGAAGGAAGGTGTGAAAGTCCATTGATGCTTACTCTCCTTGTCACCTGCCCCTGTCCTGGTCCTCCAGCTCCGGCTCCACCCTGCAGGGTTTGGGTCAGGCTAACTTGGGCAGTGCTGAAGGAAGTTATTCGGCCACTTCCAGCGATCTGGAGGTTGACCGTGGTGGCATAACTGGTCTTCTGGTTCCCCTGTTTGGTAGGAGATGAATGGGCAAATGGTAGTGGTGATGAGCATGAAGAAAAGGGGGAAGGGGTGGAGGGTACAGGAGGTGTTGTGGTGGCGATTTGGACCTGAGGCTGTGGTTTAACTTGGGATTGGTAGTTGTGGTGCTGGTAGGGGGCAAGTGGAGGGGAGGTCATGCCTGAGGAGGAGAGGGTTTGTTCACAGGAGGGCCGGGCAACGTAGGCGCAGATCAGCTGGCTACGACAATTACCCTCTTCTAGCTTTGGGTCTCCCCATTCTGTCTGGCTGTCCGATGGAACAGGAGAGGAGGAGAGGAGGGTGTGAGAGAGCGAGGAAAGAGGAGAAGGAGAGGAGGCGCCTGTATCGAGGCTATCAGTTCCATTATATTTGTTTGAAAGCTCTCGTACATCTGGCCAGGGCACGCTGGTGAAATGCTGCCCACCAAGGATGCCCTTCCCTGGGGTAAGCCTGCTAGGCGAGAGTGGGGATTGAAGCCCAGCTCGAGGGCTGAGGCAGGACGGTGAGCTGCCGTACGAGGACCATCCACTCCTTGGACTGGTTGGACAGGACTCCTGCTGGTCAAATGACCCTCGGCCACTACCACTAAAACCAAGGGACCTGCGGCTGCTGTCTACCCAAGAGCGACGCAGTCCACTAGGGTTGCTCCGGGCTGGGCTAGGAGGTCTGTCTGCCAGGTTGGAGGAGAAAGACCTACGGAGGGTTTGAGAGGTTGTTTGGGATGCAGGAGAGCAGGGTGCAGGAGGGGAGGAGGCTCTGCTCCGCAGTGAGACCAAAGAAGAAGAGGAAGTGGGGAAAGAGGCATTCTCCAGTGTTGGTGAGCCTAATGAAGAAGAAAAGGAAGGAGAGGTAGAGGAGGAAGCATATCTAGGGTTTCTAGGTTGAGGCGATGCAACATTATTTGTCCAAACATTCACTGACACGCCAATAGGAGGCGGGGAGAGGATCCAAGGGGTCAGACATAAGGAAGACTGCCCAAATGCTGAACTTTCTGAAGAGGCCCTGGGTAGCTCCAAAGTGAGGCCTAGTGGGTTATGGGGACTTGCACCTCCTACCCGTGTGCTCTGGGGGTGGGGAGGTTTGTTTGCCATAGGGGAGGAGTAATTATGTTGGGGAGGAGGGGAGCAGATGCGAGTAAACAAGGCAGGGGTTGGAGAGGGAGATGGGGACTGAACTCGTGAGCTGGGTTCGGATGCAGAAAAGGGCCGAGCTACACTGTTGTGTGACCCCAACCAGAGAGGATCATGGGTTTGTTGCATTACTGTGGCGTTAGTGCTACCATTAGCTAGTGGTGCCTTCTGTGGACTTACTGACCAGCTCCCATTACTGACGGCACGGTTAATGCTACAGCTGCTGGTATTACTTACATTGCTGAATGTTGGGGTTATACCAGCTACGTTAACGTTGTTATTGTTGTTGTTGTTGTTTGCATTCTGTGATGAGTCAATTTTGGAGTGAAGGAATGAGGGACGAGGGGAAGGGGAAGAAGAGCAAGGAGGCTGATGATGGGCCAGACTCACAGATGGGGAAGGAGAGCGTTGGGAAAGAGAGGGAGGAGGTGACTGCATGAGAGACGGAGAAGGGCAAGGGGACCAGAGAGAGGAAGGCGGACACCTTGGATGTTGGGACCCATCTTTAGTGCACCCTAACTGGGCATACGCAGGTTTGCTGGAGCACTGCTGATTGGGAGGGAGTTTAGGTGAAGGGGAACGGCGTCGTAGATGAGATGAGTGGCTTTGGTTTACTGTATTTATGGGTGGGGCTTGTTGCATGGCAGTGTTCTTTCTCGCCATACTCTGACTGATGGACTGGCTAATACAGGAGGCAGCTAAGGATCTGGTGAATGCAGAGGAAGAAGCGACAGGGGATGAGCATTGAGGAGAGCGGAGAGAAGAAGACGGCGTAGGGGAGGAAGGAGGACCTGCTCTTAAGGATGAAGATCTCCCAGAAGAAGACGAAGAGGGAGTGAAAGCAGAGGAGGGTGTAGGAGAGGAAGCAGGGGGAGCTTGCATCAAGGAACCCCTCCCAGAAGAGGGAGTAGGAGAGAAACAGGGAAGAGCCCTGGAGACAGTGTTCAGGGAGGTATCTTCAGCAGATATAGGCGTGGGAGAAGATGCTGGAACAATCCTTAATGGTGAGGAGCAAGGAGGTGCTCGGACAGGGGAGGAGGAGGAGGAAGGGAGAGCTCTAACGGGGGAAGGGGAGCGGTGTCTAAGGCTGGGTCTGAAAGCTGAGGGGGATGTGGTGCGGTCTGTGTCCAGGCCTGGAGTGGCAATGGCTGGGTTAGGTCTCTCCACCAGGTTGGATGTCTCCAAGGAGGGTCTGGAAAATGGGCAGCTGCCTGAAGGGAGGCTGGAAATGGGCAGGCTGGTGTGGGATCGTGACCCCTGCTGGTCTGGTTCCCTGGAACTGACAGAGAAGCACAGATTTAAAAAGAGCAGAGTTCCAGCACCAGCATGATTCACCAGCAAGGAGGAAGAAAAGATGCAATCTAGTCTTACGCTGGGAAGAGGCGGGGAATTCTGTGGGAGTTTGATGGGAAAAAGAAAGATGGAGGGTAAAGCAATGCATATGAGTAATTTCTTATGCTTAGGTCTGCCCCACTGCACAACGGTTTAAAGAGACTCTGGATGAGCCCTAATGGTTTATGGGAACTTGCTCCTCCTACCCATGTGCTTCAGAGTTGTTTAGGTTTGTTCACCATGAGAGAGGATAATTTTGTTGAAAGCGGAAGTGAGTAAATGAGAGGATGGGGATCGGCGAGCGAGACTGGGACTGAACTCACAAGCTGGGTATTGTTTTAAAAAGAAAGAGACTGTTGTGGTAACATCTGGCTATCATCTGGACATATTTTAGGTTATAAAGTGTAATGTCACAAAGATAATATGGTATGGGAACTGTTGCTGTTGCTCTGCACCAGGTACACTACACAGGTATTGCTGACACCATATTTAGCATTTAAAATGTTCCCCATTCTAAAAAGAGAGTCTCTGCTGGGCCCATGTGAGTTCAGAGAAGTCATGGAGTCGTGGCTCCAGCTGCGGAAAACGGAATGAGTAATACATTGTGTCAGTTTTATCATAACTCGACATGCCTTCACTACTTCCTGAATTTGCATTTTGTGATATCATGTGATATCAGGTAAACTTGCTTTTAGCTCACACACACACACAAACAGTTGAAGTGTAACACAGCCTAGTGATGTGGCTGAAGGCACATTTCTTACTAATAACAAGCTAAGATGAAATGCCAGACTGTGTTATTACTGGCATGAAATAAGTTCTAACAGATAAGAAGAGCCCGCAGGCCCATTTTTTAAAGAACACTTGGACTGGCTTAACCTTTTGGCTTGTACGATCACAAAACCAACCAAATCACACTATATTTAACATTTAACATTTTGCTTTATCAAAAGAAAAACAAGGACATAAAAGGGGACAGAATGTGAATTAAAACAAGTTTGCACAGGAGCCAAAACAGCAAAACAATGGACCAAACTGCATTTGGACGGCTCAGCTGTTTATTTTAAACTCCAATTGAAGTGAATATAATGATTTTAAAAGTTATCTGTCGTGCTAAAATTGGAAAAACATGTCTGGGCTGGAGTTAATCTTAGGTCAGAACAGGGTTGGGTTTTAGGGTTATGCTGAGGTCATGGTTTAGGATCAAGTTTATATAGACTGAGGAGATTCTGTAAATTAGTAAGTCCCTTTACTGAACATCTAGTTTCTGCCCTTGATAGTAAAAAGCTGTTAAGAAGCTGTTGTGGGTAGAGGCTATTAACAATTTGTTACTTTTTCAAACGTATTATGTTTTAATCTGCCACAGACATACCTATGTTCATATGGAGAGGTGTTGAAGACATTCCTGGTGTTAGACTGAGCCCATTTACCCATTGTAGTGGGCAGGTCTGGCGGCCTCTGGCTGGTAAATGTTGGTAGAAAGTCCATAGACTGCACCGATGGAGGGCTTGGTTGGGTAAGATTTGATTCTGAGTTTTGAGCTGATGACCATAGACTTGGTGCTGCCCGTCCTCTTGTTTTGTGATCCTCTGGGGTTTCTGTGACTGTATGACTAGAAACCTGTGAGGGGTCAAAGGTCATGTGTAAAGGATGACTCGGGGGTGGTGGAATAACCAGTTCTCCTGAAGATCTGTGATAAGGTGGCTCTTCTATAAAAATCAGTGTTGAACCTTGTGGAAGCATCCTGGTTTGTGATGAAGAATCATTGAAATCATTCTTTGTCTCATTTAATTTCATCTGCTCGCTTGGGGTCTCATCTTTCTTTGGCCCTCCAGAGGTCCCCAGGGTTGTGGTGCCTCCCTCCGCCAGATAAAGTGTTTCCCTCTGGGCCTGCTCTCCAGCCAGTCCTGGGTAAGGCATCGTGGATCTGTGGTACTCTGTTGGAGCCTGTACCAGTTCTCCTGGGGATGCCATTCTGTCCATGGGTCCTGTGCAAACCAAGTATTCAGGCCCTGCATGAACACTCTGCACATCTTTGGTTAATGTATCTTTGTTGTCAGTATGTGCTGTGGAAATTGTATATTCTGGTTTATGTTTATCTTGTTTATATTGTGCAGTTGGTATTGCCTGCTTATATTTGTTCTGCACATCTCCATATTTGGAAATCTCCCACTGTGGTATGCTGTGAGCAGATAGATTTGTCTCAGAGTGTGCTGGCTGGGTAATGATGTTTACAGATGTTGAGTCTTCTCTGACTGAGTAAACAGGACATTCAGCACTCAGCTCCAACCTGCAGACAACCAGGAGGAGAATCAAACAGTGTCTTTAGAATATAAGTCCAGACTGAAAGACACAATGGGTAAGATTCATACTGGAAAATTAAACAAAATGATAATATACACAAAGGATAATGATAGATGATAACTGTATGTAATGCTGAAATCAGTGCAACTGTTACTTAAGCTGCACTTCCTCTAATGAGCACCAATTGCTGCTTCCATAAAAACTCTGAGAATGGGAAACCTGCCAAATCCTGTCTTGTTACATTTCATCCCACCAACAGTTAGGGTCTCTCTTGCCATTTTAACCTCTTCCAATGTGTGTCTTGGTGAAGATTCGAAAAATACTTTTTTATTGGAAAGATATAAAGATTATTTCCTCAGTAATAGGTGTATTATCCTATCACACTGAGCAGTGGTGGTTGCCACTAGTGTGTCCCACCTCAGCTTCACTCAGTTTCTAAAAATATTTTTTCAACCACTTTGAACTAATTTCATTGAAATCATTCAGCTCTCCAACCCTTCACCTTTATATCACTATTAAATACAGGCCATTGTAGCAAGAAGTGTAGGAGGTGGGTCACAGTATATTCCCAGTCAAAACGTCATGGCACCTTTACAAGCCACTGCACTTAGTATAATTTATCACCTTAACTCCCACTATACCCGCCATTTCTATTCCTTCCTTTACTGTGAGCTCATCTTGCTGTTTTGTCATTTACCACCCATTCTGTAAATATTATCCACTCACCCCTCTCTTTTCTCTGTCTCTTCAGTATCTGAATAAACCTCCTCATTTTGATTCAGGGCTTCTCGTCTCTCTGTGGAAGAGGTAGAGCAGTAGTCCCTGAACTCGGTGACTGTACAATCCAAGGTCATGGTTGATGTCAAGGGGCTGTAACTGGCAGAGCAGCACAAACCGGAGCTCTGATCTTCAGGTTGTGCTCTGAGGTGATGACTGGATGCTACAGAAGCCAAGGAGGTGTCAGTGGATGTGTACCCGGATTTGTAGCTGTCAGCCTGACAGGATGACTGATGTCTTAGCAAAGTGGATGGATTTTCCCCAGGTGTGGTGGAAGTCCAGGAGTTGTCATCTGATCTACAACCCACACTGGAGTCTCTTTCTTTGGTCAAGGCAGAGATGAAGTCCCTGGGTCTGGAGAGGGTGAATCCATTTGTTTGGTGGTGACAGGCCGGGGTCAGCTGCTCTTTGATAAACACATGACCAAACAGCAGAGGCTCACAGGGGGCCATCACTGTTTCCTGGAAATCTAAAAGAGAACAACAGAGAACAATTACCTTAGTAATGATTTTTAACTGACCACAAAGCAATAAGTTGTTAGCCATGTAGCAGCGTGGCTCTAAGGGTGGCCATGTTGTCCGGTCTGAGGATCCAACACTTTGGTCCAGAGTGAAATTATCTTGAGGCCCAGTCTACTGAATCTCCAAGAAACCCCAAGTCATTGTATCTTAGAAGAAGTTTAGAAAAGCTAACTTACCATTTGTCAGGCTCTCTGCTGTCTGTATCATCCTCTCCTCCTGGATCGTTTGGTCCTCCTGGATCATGGTTTGGGTCTGGTACTGGCTGTAAGTCTTGGTCTGGTTCTGGCTTTGGTAATGTGTCTGTGCCTGACTCCACATCTGACTTTTAGTTTGGATCTGCGATTGCTGCCTAGTTTGTATTATGGTTTGGCCCTGAACTTTGGTCTCTGAGTGAGTTTGGGTTCCATATTTGGTCTCTGTGTGGGTATCTGATTGATTGATTTCCATTTGGTATTGTGTTTGCTGAAGGTACTCAGTTGGGGTCTGTATTTGAGATTGAACCTGGCTTTTAGTTTGGGTCTGAGTTGAGTGTCCAGAAAGTCTACCTGAGCCCCATGATGGGTTCCGTACAGTGCTGGCCCTTTTCTGATGCAGTGGGACTTTCATGGTGCTGGCTTTGGCACTGTACATCCGGGCTAATGTTTGGACCTTGCTCAGTATACGCTCCGAATTTTCCATCAGCATGGGGTCCACCACAGGGCTGGCCTCAAATAACCCAATACCAGCTACATCTGATCCCATGCCCTCAAACAAGGCCCGGTTAGCAGTGACAATTCTGGAGTGGCGGGACCATCGACCCACTTTTATCTGACTGGGAAGACCCTCAAGGTTCCCACTGGTCTTAGCCAGGTCTCTGTGTTTGGATCTAGTCCAAGAGGACTGAGTTTTGGTCTCAGTTTTTTGACATAGTTCTGTAGGTGGCAGAGGTGTAGAGGGTTCTTTGTGGCTCCCATTTGGCTCTGCTGGGCCTGCTTGGTTAGGTTCATGCCCATTCATAACAGCTTTGTTTCCAGCACTGGTTTTGGTTATTTCATCTCTGCACTTGTACGTTTTGGTAATAGATGGTTCTTCTCCTTGCAGTGAATTTCCACCTTCACTTGTCTTCCCCTCTTGGTTTTCCTCCAGTCCTTCCTCCAATGGTCCTTTGCAGACCTTTCCATTTTTGTCCCGTATCTCAGCCTCTTCTCCAACAGGCCTGTTTGGGTTCGACTGCAGATTCAGACCCATTTGGTTTGGGGTCTCCTTGTCCTGCATCATGGTAGAGGTTGGTGACTTGATTGGGCCCTCTGTGTCAAAATCCAGGGAGCTGATTGGTTTATCTGCCTGCCCATCATTTACTGCATCTGCTGAGAGTGGAGTAGGGAAAGAGATGGGACCAGTGGGGGAACAGGGCTCTGTCTCTCCATCAGTCTCTCTGTCGATTGCTTCAGTTGTTTCATACTTGCATTGTCCACTCTCTGGCTCCCCCTGGTGTCCACCCACATCAAAGCGTGATACCGAATCCTTCACCAAGCCAGATGGAATTTGTGAGAAACTGTTTCTCCTTCTTGATGCCACTCCTTCTCCCTGTTCATCTTCCTCCTCTGCCTCATCTTCTTCGGCCTCGGCTGCTGCCTCGTAGTAACTCCTGATCTTTTCAATGATCTTCTTGTCACGTTTGGTTAGGTGGGAGCCTCTTGTGGGTGGCTGGCGTCTATGGACGGGGTGATGAAGGAGATCTGGATTTGGGGAGGAAGTGTTAGCCACAGTGTTCGCCTCTTCCCTGGGTAAGTGACAACTGCTGCTGTTCTCTCTTTCTTCCTCTGCTGAGATGGAGGGATGAAGATCTGATGTTCGGACAGGGATGATACTCTCTCCCTCTTCTTCATCCATTATTTTCTTCTCTTCTTTCTCTTTTTCTACCACTTCTCCTTGTGTCTCTCCCTCCGCCTCCACTTTCTTTTCCACTTGACTTGCTGCATCTGGAATTTCTTGGACTTCATTTGTAGTTGTCTCATTTTCAAGTACATCTTCCTCTCCAGAGCCACCGGTCTGACTTTGGAGGGTGCTGTCGTTCTCCATCTCTGCTCTTTCCTGCTCCTGTTGCTTTGTGGGTCTTTGATCTGGGCTGGAGGGGCAGGCAACTGGGGGCAGTGGGCAAGTGAAGTTGGTCTGGTTAGATGGAGGCTGACTCTCTTTGGGCTGATCCAGGACCTGCTCCTGGAAGAAAAGTAAGACAACAGTGTTTTAAAATTACTTTTCTGTGAACTTTGGTATAAATCATAGTTGTAGTTGTATAACAGACCCTTTGAAGGACATCCATCAATACAAATATTACATATAAAAATATCTAAAACGTGGAATCTTGGATTTCATTATTTCACTCAATAAAAATGTGACATACCTTCAACAATGCACCAGAACAAGGGAAATACAAGATATCTCGACAATTAGTCTCCCTGAGCTTTCCATAAGTGCTATCGTCAGCTTACATACAAGAAATATGTATCTAACAGGCAGGTTTCCATTATATTTGCTGAGCCCATTCATGCTCCCCAGATGATGAATCCCGAATTTAATGAATTTATGCCCTTTCAGGACAATTGTTACATTTTTAGTCCCACTACTGATGGGACTCTAAGAACGACAAAAATGTCAGTTTGTTCATTTTGTACCAAACTTTTACATTTTGGTGTTTAAAGTACATGACAGCCTCTAGGGGCTGCTAGCAGGGCTTTAGGGTTTTTCTAACTCTGGTCTGGCTGATAAACAGATGACGATGTATTCGAGTAGAGTATATTCTAACCGTTGTATCAGTGTGAATGGCGGTGAGTCCCTCCCTGGCTCTGCTCTGGTTGATGAACTCCAGGATCTCTTCTGTGATGGATAGGGTGGGAGGAGGGCTGAGGGGGGTCAACTCCTCTTCTTCCTCTTCCTCCTCATTCGAACAGAATGGAAAAGAATACATTTGAATACAAAAGGATACTATCAGTATTAAACAAGCAGAAGTCTTTTTACATCTTTCAGCTACAGTCCAAGTCGATTAAGTCAAATAAATTCAAGATTACTAATTTTCAGCAATACATTTTTACAGTCAGATCGAGTCCAATCAGTCATTTCAAACGTACATCTCTGTACGCCAGCCTTATTTGATGCCGATACCCAAGGGGTAATCAAATCAAATCTAATCTATTTTACTGTTGCGTCACTTCCAATCCAATTTAATATAATCTAATATAATATAATCTAAAGTCAAGTCATGTTATGTCACATCCAATCTATCTAATACAATCTCCTCTAATGTCACGTCTCATATAATCCAATTTTATTTAATCTAATGTCACGTGACATCACAGTTAAATACCTCTTCCTCTTGGTTTGGTTGCAGCTGTGGCATCAGACCCAGTTCAGGCCTCTCGGCCTCCACCTCAATGACGGAGGATGCGAGCGTGCTGCTGCTGCCTGCTGAGCCCAGACTGTCTGCCTGGCACAGCTCGCCCTCACTGCCCGCCTGCTGCGAAAACAACATCAAGCCACGCAGTCAGCATGAGAAGAAGGCCAATTTTTCACCCGGCAGGCTGATGTTTATGTCATCATATCTGTCTGAATCTGACAATAAACTGACTCCCACTTCCTTCCTCAATCCAGCCCGAACTAATGTTGTATCACTAGATTTTACCTCTTAAAATGGTATCCTATAGATTTCCTTTATCAAATTATCATTGAATAAATGATCAGTTTTTAGTCAGAAACATACAGAAAATCATATTTATTTCTGCTGAAAAACACAATCAGCAGTTGACAGGGGTGAGGACTTATTTTAGTGTTTAGAGTTGAAGTTTATATTATCCATATTATAAGTAAGTTTCGCTTTGATTGTAAGGCTCCCTCCTGTTGTGTACCAAAACCACGAGTGATTGATGGTGATTGATTGGTCTTACCTTCAGAGCTGCAGGATTCCCCGGGTGGTGGTGGGAAAGAGTCGGTGGAGGGATGAGAGAAGAAGAAGAGCATGACAGATGTTATTATGGTCTAACTGTTGTTTGACAGCCACTTGGCATCTAATTAAAACAAATCCCTGAGACGTTTTCTCTGATTTTTTAAACAAGTTGTAACAAGTTCAGTGGGTCTGTTTTGATGTTTTGAATTTGCTCAGTTCTGCAGAGCTGTGCCAGAACCAAACTGTGTGCTCACACAGCCAGAGACATCGTCAATAAATCAAGAGGGGATCAAGGGGATTTTAAAGAAACATTCTCACCATTGGGATGAAACGCTGCTTCGATATCTTTAGCTGGAGCTGGAAAAGAAACAGACTTTAATTTGCTGGCTCAGGATTACGTCTCAAGATAACACAATACTCACATTTCTCATGAAAACAAGAAACTTTAGTTTCAGGGTCTGGAAGAGTGTTTTTCTTCTAAGTTATTAGGAGGAAAAAAGGTTCATAATCTCAAGAACTTTGCATCACAGCTGGCTCAGCCGAACATTTGGATATGAAGGGTTGACGGGTAGGTTGTGTGGACCCTGAGCTAGTGACTGAAGGCCTGTTGGTAGGTAGCAACAGATGATGGTTGTTTCTGTCCATCTTATTGCTGTCATACATGTAATGTGGACTATTTCTGCTTTAAATGAAGTGTCTCTGGCTACCTGACTGTCTCCTGGTGCGTCTGTACGGCAGGTTTCCCTCCAGCAGGAGCGGCAGACTCTTCCTGGACTTCTCAGGTGTGTACATCAGCAGCTCTGGAGGCTCTAAAGGGACAAACAGAGCAAAGAGACCCTTTTTAGAATACCTGCTGAATAACTGGAATGAAGTGAGTCTCTGGTTTTAGTGCTCATATATGTTTGTCTGAACAGGATAACAAAACTATTCTCTCATAACCAAGAGCCATGACATTTTGTTAAGAAGAAAAATGGAGACGTCCTTCTACGACTACGTTCATCTGCCTTAAGAGCTTTAATAGACATCAGCTTTTATCCAGACTCTTTTAACAACTCTCTAACTTTGTTTTACTCTGTTCAGTTAGTTTCAGATTCCCTCCTTTGCCCAAATAATTACAATGTGTTTTGTTAGTGGAAGCACTTACAGAGAACTTCTAGTTTCCACCATTTTCAGAAGTGAAAAAACGACTTGAAGGAGCATGTTGATGCTTTTGTAAGTTATCACTCATTAACTACAAATCCCATTAACTTTAAATTCAAATTCAAGGGCGAGGCTGGTGTTAGTCTATATTTTGAATCTTGTCATCAGATCTCATGTGCTGTTAGTCCGTCTCTCAGTCCTGTCTGACTTCCTGTCTGTGGCTCTCAGCTCTGAGCCCAGTGGTTCCTACTGAAGACGTAAATCTTTAAAATCACCTCACAGATATATAGTTTCATATTTAAAACAGCTGCTCGCTGTAGTTTGATTGCATCTGCAGCAGGAGTAAAAGGAAGACTAACCCTGACCTGACTGACGTCGGCCTCTGTGATAGCTGTGGATATCGTCCAATCGCGACGATGCGGAGGACCTCTTCAGGTTGTCCTGGTCGAACTGAGGAGCTGAAATACAGGAAGTGATGTCACCCCATCGGCACATGCTAGAAACGGCTATTCAGACCAGATTTATTTGTACATAAATGGTAAAAGTCTTATGAACAGAACTGGTGAGAAGAACAATCGATCACATGAAAAGCTGACAGAAATGCAGTGTGTGTGTGTGTGTGTGTGTGTGTGTGTGTGTGTGTGGACTCACATTGACAGAAGTTGTCTCCCAGGACCTGCCTCGCCTAGAAAGAACAATACTCAGCTCAGTGAGTCAGAAAATATTCTTACACCGGTTAAACTTACAGAGGACTTGATAAGAGACAGAAGATAAAAGTTTCCTCTGAACTGTCTGACAGTCTGTTTGGGAACTTTATATCACATCTTTCTTTGACAAAGTACTACTTTAAAGTACCAAATCCTCTGCATTCATTTAACTTTAATAGACTGGTGACCTGACTCAAGATGCATGCTGGGAATGGAGCCCTGTGTTGAAATTACAGGGAAGCTAGACATGTTTTTACTGCTGTACAGGTTGATATAAATTAACAGTTAAATCAGCAGAAGGTGCTGTTAGTGAATGCGTTTATTGTTTTTGGTAAAGGAGATTCTTCACATCAGATTCACAGACAGAATTTTCTTAATCTGTGTTTCTATAAGTGGAGTTCTGTCTGTAGAATGTAAAATGAATTGAGAAAATATTATGTGTTTTGATGTTTTTGTTATCTTTCTATCTCTCTTTCTTCCTCATTCACGGTTCCAAGAGAGCAAAATATTCTGCACCAAACTAAGTTTTGTTTTTTTGTGTCTGACTGTTGTTGAATCAGTGAAACTCTGCGTAATGATTCTGTGTGATTTTGACGTCGACTCCTATCTGGAACACAAATGTATTAGACGTGTGTGTTTTTACAGTTTAGCGATAGTACAAGATGTTTTGACTGTCTGTCTGTTTGTGAAGGTTTTGGACTGCAGCCCGCTGGTGGATCCAGTTTCAAAGTGCAGTGAAGAGTTTCAGTGAAGGACCAGCAGGTGGCAGCAAAGACCAACAGGAGACTACTGACGAGTACTACAGTAAACACTGCTACTACCTCTAACACTACTATTAATACTATTTTCTGGTTCTACTTCTGGCAGTACTGCAAGAATATAACTACTTCTGGTACGAATACAACCATCATTATTACTACTAGTATTACAACAACAACAACTACTATTACTGCTACTGGTACCACTAATACATTATGAGTAGAACTCCAGTTGTTACTGCTACTGCTATTACTACTACTAATGTTGTACTTCTACTACTGATGCTACTACTGCCAGTGCTGCTACTACAACCAGTACTACTGCTAATAGTAGTACAGCTACTGCAATACTACAATACTACCGCAGGAATACTACTACGCCTGGTACTAATACAACAACTACTACTACTGCAACTGGTACCATTACTACACTACAGCTATTGTTACTAATGTTTACTACTGCAACTGCAAATTTTACTATTAATAGCCAATACAAATAATAATATTGATTATAATGATGATAGTGACAATGACAAATATAAGTAAAACATTCATCTACAAAACTATTTCCCTGGTTCTCCTCCTCCCTCCTCCGTCCTTCCTCCCCTCCTCCTTCCCCTCCTCCCTCCTTCCTTCCCTCCTCCGTCCTTCCTCCCCTCCTCCTTCCCCTCCTCCCTCCTTCCTTCCCTCCTCCGTCCTTCCTCCCCTCCTCACCTTCCCTCCTCCGTCCTTCCT